>VDFB02323662.1:0-264683 GCA_007258455.2 Sequoia sempervirens
GGATGAGAATGGTGTGTCCACCATCCACCAGTCCATTTGGAATCTCTGAGGACATTCAAAGGAATGCCTTGAGAAGCCCACTTTCTCATCAACTTAATTATTATAGATATTGCATAACTAATTCATTGAAATGGATCTTAATCCTTAAAATAACCTCCTAGTCGAAAAAATTACTGTTCTTTTGAATTTTTTTAAAGAAGCAGTCATTTAGTGTCTAGAATTGAGTTGTTTTAAGTGCCTTAATGAATGGAGATATTTGGATGCTAATTGAACAATGAAAGAGGTCAATTACAATACAAAAAAGAGCATGGCAGAAAATGTTTTATTGTGGAGAACCTAATGTGGGAAGAAACTCCAGAAGAGTAAGGCATTTTGCCTTCACTTGCTAGTTGCCAGTATCTCTGCTGCAATTACTTACTGCTATCTTGAGGCCTTCAAGGATACCGATCTTCACTACAACAGTGAGGAGAATTTGCTTCTTTATGATGTGAGCTTATTATTGTTGCTTACTTTTATTATTATCCTTATATTTAATTATTTTAGACGTCTTGCACTCCTTCCTAATCTCCACTACTCACCTAAGACCTTTTGGTGTACTCTTCTCTTCAGAAAGACCGCCATATTCAACATCACTCCTAATGCATGGGTCTCCTATGATAGCCCCCTTTATGATGTTCCTGACCTTCTTGCTGTCACTGCTCCCACTCCTCCATCATCCTTTGTTTTTTCCACTTCTTTTGTCAAGAGAGCTATTTTTGAAGCTGTGCACTAGCAGAGCAGCTGATTGCATAGGTCCAAATATGGTGTGGATTCCCTTGCCTTTCTCCTTGGCACATTCTTAAATGAGGTGGTGTGTTCAGGTTTTCATTAGTCACGGTCTTGACTCCCAACACATCATTCACCTTTTGGGGACCTCTCTGCTTGTGGCAACTACAAGACCATTATGATTGGACATGCATTTTCCAGGCTTTATGCCACGATGTTGGATGAGCAACTATTAGGGTACTTGGAAAGGAATTATATTAGAGCTAAGGGGCAGATAGGCTTCAAGGACTACCACACTTTTAACAATGTCTTTATTGTTCGAGCTATTATTGAGGAGGCTAAAGTCTTTTGCTATTTTGTTGACTTTAGAAAAGGTCTTTGACTCAATTGAGAGATATCGGCATTCTAGACTCTTTGATTGCCACCATTTGGAGGCTTTATGAGATAGTTATTGGGAAGTTTTGTACTTCTCATAGTCTATTTGATTTTGTGAAGAGTACCATTGGGGTCAAGCAAGGATGTCCTCTTTGAGCAACCCTTTTCAGCATATGCATTGACAAGTTAAAGGAATTTCTTTGGTAGCATACCAATTAGGATGATGGTTGTATTTTAGATGAGGTAGTTATAGCTATTCTTTCTTTTGTTGACGATGTTGAGTTCTCACACTATTAAGGGCATACAACTCGACTTGATGCCCTTACTTGTTTCAGTGAACTATGATAGCTTGTGGTCAACCTTAGTAAAATTAAGGTCATGATTTTCTCTTTCTCCAAGTGCTATCTCCCAAGATTCTAGTATTTTCTACAAAGAGAAACTTCTAGAGATCACATCTTCCTACACATGCTTAAGGATCCAATTTTCTTGTCCATCCTTTCACACTAAGTTTGCTTCTCACTTGCCCCTTTGCAAGGACTATGGTTCTCTTTGCCTTGGAATGTGGTGTTTTTAGATCCACTTCTAGGGCACGCCTTTCAAAATTGTGTCTTTTTGATACAATCGTCAAGTCGACAATTTAATATTGTTAAGAGGTTTGGGCATCTAGCTTGGGGGTAATTAAATGGCCCGAATTGAACGGGTCCAAACTCTCATGTTGCAATGCATGATTTGTTGCAAATGAATAGTTCTTATTGCATTGTCCAAGCCGAATTTGTCTCTTACCCACTATGCCTTGAGACTATCTTTACAATTACTTTCTACATCCACAAAGTTTGATCCATGGGAGCCTCAACTTTTGATCATCAATGATATCCATTTTTATCGCCTTGCTCCTTTGAAAGGATTTTTTCACTTGTCCCACTGCTTGCACACTTCCCATTAGATGCTGACATTGTTGGTACTTGGAGACTAGGTTGCTTCTTTCTATTGGCATCTCTATCGATAGGATACCCCCTTTCATATGCTCCCTAGATGCTCCCTTTGGCTCCTTCCCTTGAAGGACATTATCATTAGAATTACTAGAGAGGACATCTAAAAATTGTATGTTCAAACCACCTGGGTCTCCCCTTGTGAGCCACATAGCCCCAAATTGGCTATCTACGTTGAGCATTTCTTACAAATGGTGGATGGTTTTATTCATCATCCTCACTATCTCCAACGTTACTAATCCCATGGCTTGATGTTTCTCCTAGTTAGTTGAGAGTGTGCTCTCACCAATTATGTGTTGAAATTGACCATCACATCCTCCATTAAGACCAGGGCCAGCCATCTTTGCTCCCTCCAAGAGGTGGAGACCAAGGAACACTTCATTTTCGCATGCCCTAGTCTGAGGAATATTTCATTGCCTCTATAGGGACTTAGACAACAATTTATCTACTTTCTTTAGATATTTAGACCAATTATGCTTGGCAATTTTTCTTTGTGAGGTCATTACCTTTTGGCACAAATCCTTATAGGGGGTGTCTATAAGCTCTAAAGGCCCCATGTTGATCACCTTTTTTTCTAGCCCACCAAAGCGACAGGCAACATAAACATGGCCTTCGTATATTGGAACTTCACATATCAGAGCTGATAAATCTTATGTTCTACTAAGTTTTTAGGATAGGGATGGTAGGGGATGAGGGGATGTGTTTTAGGGACAAATTTTTTCGAGGCCATTTTAGAGGATGGAAAGGAATGGCTATATAAAAAATAGGGAAAAATTTAAAAATATGTGGAAATGTCAAATATTCATATGATAACATTGATAAGGCATTCATCATATACATTATAGATCCTTAATACACAACATTAGAGTTGAATTGAGAATTCACATGAGACTTGAACGAATTAACAAATGTCCAAATTTAATTGCTTTCGTAATTCATTGTCAATGTGCATATGATATATTAATAATATTATATAAAATTAAAGAATACAACAAAATGCCCACAGGTTGCAAGTTTCAACTACAAAATGACAAAAACAAAGAAAGTATGTTGCTGTCCTTAATTGGCATCTACCAACATTGCATCAAAGTTGGAGTTTGACTTCAAGTCACTACCATTATAAGGGGTAGACTCATCCAATGGAGCCCCAACCAATCCCTCCTATACCACCTTCTTATCAATTGGGTGGTATCTTCCGAAACAACATCTCATTGTAAAGCTTGAGTTTGTTGATTTTCTAAAGTCTTACGATCTTGAAGTTGCAAAGCACTATGCACAACCATCAATTTCTTTGCTAATCTAGTGGTAAGCCTATTCCTCTTGATAGAGTGGATGGAGTTGTATGTGGATCAATTCTTTTCTATAGTAAAGAAGTTGGTAGCTTGTGCAAGGAGGTAAATGGCGAGCATCCTCAACTTTGGTGTATCTTTGCTGTGCTATGTCCACCATCCAATAGGGTCAATTTGAGCTAATGCAACTCTATCCATCTTCATCTTTGGTTTCTGAAATTTGAACTACAAAGATTAGTAAAGGAAAGCCATTGTGTGTGAAGTATAGCTGACTCCTGACTTGAATACATCTTTTGAATGGTTTTCATTTTCCCTTCTCTCGCCTCTTTGTCAGCACAAAGAGGCAACCTCCTAGACTTTGGTGTATACCATTTAGGATTTAGAGCAAAGGTTGCCATATGAAGTAGGGTGTTCTGTAATATACACCCCTGATTTGTTTTTTGAAGTTTACTGTTTGCTGTGTGTTTATTTGCTGATATGTTTGTGTATGTTCTCAATGCATTTCAAAGTGTATACATCACATAATATATTGCAAATAAGAAGAGAACTAGAAGATAATAACACCATTCATAGCAGATTGCAACATATGGGAGGAACAATATTTTCAGATTGAAATCAGAATAAATACAATGAGTTATCAGACCTGATATGTGAAGTTTTCAGTCATGACAGTGGTCTCTCAACTGCAGCAATACGTTTCCAATCACCTCCAAACTCCCCAAGAACAAGCAATGAATGTCACTGAGTCTCTCTACGCCTTCAACATCCCCGAAGAACTGGAAATTACAGACTGAAAGTGAGGTTATACATCAGCAACCTCAACTTGAAGATGCCCAGAAATGGTACGGCCCTGGAGGAGGGTGATTTGCTTTTGAAAATTCAATACTCAACTAAAAAATGCAAGTGAATACTCAAAATGGGGCGCCTTGAACTAGGGATTCCAATGATGCAATACCCAAAATGCAATCTCGAGCCAATGAGGAAATATGGGCAATTTATCAGTTTCAGCCCTGTAACTGGCAAGTACAGAAAATCCAAAGAAAGACTCCAAATGCTGGAAATAACCCCTCCAAATCGATGCCAGAACAAAGCCAAAATGATGCTAAGCATCCACACACCAAAACCTCAAACTATCACATCAAAAATAGTCGAATATCTTCATCTTCAATCACCAAAAAACCCTTGAAAACTGAACTCTGTTAAGCGCTATATGATCCCTGCTGTGGAATCACTCACAATTTGACTAGGGTGGATATTTCACCACCTAAATCAGCCCAAATGACGATAGTTTTCGTCCTCAGTTCACAGCCCAAGCAATTTGGAAGAAATCCAACAGCATTTTGTTATGTTGCCAAAGTGAAGATATGCAAATGAGAGCCAAAATGAGGTTATAAAGAGATTAGGGTGATTGGACATGAAAAGTTTCTCAATCCTCTCTTAAAAACCACGCCTTTCCTTGCATTTGAAGAAATAAAACATTTTAAATTCCTTTTTCTCCCTTTGGCGTCCCACACATGAGGAATATAATATTAATAAATCCTTTTAAAAACAATTTTAAGTTGTGCGCCTAGGTCCAAGGTGCTTTTTGAGTGACCACTCACCCCCTCAACTTAAGTTTATAAAATAACTTTATAAAGCAACTCAAGTGACTGATTAAAACAATTATTAAATACTTCAACCTTAGGCTCTCCAAACCATATGAGAAATAATACTGCTACATACAAATTGGCTTGGGACCAACTCCCAAAAAATGACTTACTATAAATAGCACTGCTAAAAATGATAAGCGTACACCAAATGCCAAATTGAGCAAAACTGAAGACCACTAAAGAGTACTGTGACCAACTGAAGATAGCAAACATCATAAACCAATCACTTCTATAAATAGAAACCCCTCTGAAACCCAACACTGAACTCCAATGCTGGCCACTGAGTCCCCTAACTACATCAACTAGCCTATGAGAACTCTGGAATAGGCTAATTGATCTCTACATTGCTCAAGAGTGAGAAGGGGACATTATAGTCCGCCCTTCCCAAGATTGCTTGCCCTCAAGCAATCGCAACTCAAGATGCTGTAATATTTGCTCACTCTCCCAAGTAGCATCCTCCATTGACAAATTCTTCCACTTAATCAAATACTCCTTGACCACCCTTCTTCGCAGTGTACGCTCTTTGACCTCCAATATAGCCTTAGGGATCAAAATCAACTTGCCTTCCTCATCCAAAGGAGGCAACTCTGTAGAGGGAACCATATTTCGACCAAGTGCCTTCTTAAGGCAAGAAACATGAAAGACGTTATGCACCTTGCTTTTCTCGGGTAGCTCCAACTCATAGGCCACCTCTCCAATCCTCCTGATAACTTTGAAAGGATCATAAAAATGAGGCTTAAGCTTTTTTGACCCACTCTTCTTGAGAGTGGACAGCCTATAGGGCTGCAACCGCAAATAAACCATGTCTCCAACCTCAAAAACACGCTCAATGCGGTGTTGATCAACATATAGATTTTGCTGATTCTGAGCATGCTGTATATTCTCTCTCAGAGACCTCATGATGTCCTGACTCTCTTGAAGAAGATCTTTGGCTCTAGGCACCTTGCAATCTTTGAAAAGTAGATCAAAGCTGGGAGCTTCGTAACCATATAATGCCATAAATGGAGACATCTGAATAGACATATGGAAGGTAGAGTTATAGCAATACTCTCCTAAGTGCAACCATTTAACCCACGCCTTCTGTTGTCCTGAAACATAGTTGCGTAGTTAACCTTCCACCCACTTGTTCACCACCTCAGTTTGCCCATTAGTCTGAGGGTGGTAACTAGTGCTAGGGGTCAGCTCTGTACCACATAATCTGAATAATTCTTGCCAAAACAAACTCATGAACTTGCTGTCCCTGTCACTGATGATGGTCTTGGGTGTCCCGTGAAGCCTGAACACCTCCTTGAAAAATAAATCTGCCACTTGCACTGCTGTAAATCCTGCTGATATGGCAAAAAAGTGAGCAAATTTAATCAATTTATCCACCACCACATATATACTGTACTTCCCCTACACCTTTGGAAGCCCTGTGATGAAATCTATTGATATGCTTTCCCATTTTTGAGTAGGAATGGGAAGGGGCTGCAATAAACCAGCAAGATAAGTATGCTCATTTTTGTTCTGTTGACATACTTGGCACTCATGGACGCACTTTAGAATGTCATCTTTCATCCCTTTTCATGAGAACCTCTCACGGATCTGCTTGTATGTCTTATAATACCTAGGATGACCAGCCATCGAAATGTCATGGAAAACCTTAAATATGTGCACTCTCACCTTAGAATCAAGAGTCAACCATATTCTATCCTTGTAATAAATGAGGCCATCCCTCACCTGGTATCTATCATCCTTTAAGGACCTATCATGAATGCTATTTGCTAGTGCATTCTTAGCATAATCAGCCTCTATTTTTTCTTTCCAATATGCTGCTATGACTGAAATGGAACTCAAATGTGGTCTTCTGGACAAAGCATCAGCCACTAAATTATTTTTTCCTTTGACATATTCAATATCAAAGTCATATCCTTGGAGTTTACTCACCCATTTCTGCTGCCTCTCATTAAGATCCCTTTGATTAAGAAAATACTTAAAGCTGTTATGATCCGTTTTCACTACAAATCTGCCCCTAACAAGGTATTGTCTTAACTTGGCAAGTGCATGCATGATCGCCAACATCTCCTTGTCATAAATAGAGTAAGTCCTCTCACCTCCTCTCAACTTCCTACTCTCAAAAGCTATAGGGTGTTTGTTCTGCATGAGGAATGCACCTATGCCTTCACCCGAGGCATCACACTCAAGCTCGAAAGGCTTGGAGAAGTCTGAAATAGCTAAGATTGGGCATGTGCTCATCAACTGCTTGAATCTATCAAAGGATTGCTGTGCTGTTTCAGACCACTCAAATGCCCCCTTTTTGGTCAAATCAGTAAGTGGGGCTGCCAACTGTGAAAATCCTTTGACGAACCTCCTGTAGAAACCACAAAGCCCAAAAAAACCCTTTAACTGCGTGAGGTTTGTAGGTGGAGGCCAATCAAGAATAGCCTTGATCTTTTCAGGATCAATGCTAACTCCCTTTGAGCTGATAATATGCCCAAGATACAACAACTCTGTCATGCCAAACTCACACTTGGACTCCTTAGCAAACAGGGATTCACTCTCCAAAATACTCAACACCTCATCTAAGTGTCTCAAGTGCTCCTCCCATGATTTGCTATAAACAAGAATATCATCAAAAAATATTAAGACAAACTTACGCAACTGCTGTTTGAAAACTCTGTTCATGCAAGATTGAAATGTAGCAGGGGCGTTAGTCAATCCGAAGGGCATAACAAGGAACTCAAAATGTCCACAATGGCATTTGAACACTGTTTTCTCGATGTCCTCCTCTCTAACTCTGATTTGGTGATAACCAGACCTCAAGTCTATCTTAGAAAAATAGGCTGCTCCATGTAGCTCATCAATCCGTGGGATGGGATATCTATTTTTAATAGTCTTCTTATTGAGTGCCTTGTAATCTATGCACATGCACATAGTCCCATCCTTCTTCTTCACTAGCACCACTGAAGAAGCAAATGGACTCTTACTCAACTTGATACGTCCCATGTCTAGAAGCTCCTTGATTGCCTTTTCTATCTCGTCCTTGTGTCTCTTAGGGTGCATGTATGGTGTAGTGATAATTGGCTTAGTTCCCTCCTCTAACTCAATGATGTGCTCAATGCCTCTGTCAGGTGGCCTTCCAGGAGGTATACTGCCAAAGGTCTTGCTTCGCTTAGAAAGCAAAGCTTGTATGTCAGGTGGATAGGAACGTTTCTCCTCCTCTGTAACCGTGGGATTGACTATACACTCCACTGCCCACTCCACTTGGTCATGTCTGAAAAGCCTCTCCATACGCTTGTAAGAAACAACATGAGGCCCTCCATTTGATATCCCTCTCAATACCACGTTCTTACCCTCTGATTTAAACTTCAGCTCTAAGGTCTGACAATTGAGAGTGATCTCTCCTAGGGAATGTAACCACTGGATACCCATCACTACATTTGTGTCCCTAATGCCAACCACATAGAAGTCATTCTTAAACCCATGGTTACCCAAATGGATGCTAAGCTGTGGGATCATCCGAGTGTAGTTAATGGTGAAACCGTCTGCAACCATCACTCTAAACACATCAACCTCCTGTGTCTGGAGTCCCCTACGTGTTACAAGGCCCCCATCAATAAAATTGTGTAGCACCTGAGTTAATCAAAGCTATCATCTGCTGCCCCTTAAGGACTCCCTTAATGCATAAGGATTCATTTTTCTGGAAGCTATAAAGCTGGGCAAGATTACACTCCTTTGTCTCCCCCTTTTCAACCACTTCTTGAGGTTCTTCTTCCTCCTTTTCATCAAAATCAGATCGCTGGTTTGAACTTTCTGAGCCACTTTCCTCTGCTGAATAGTATTCTATCTGATGTATTTTACCCCTTTAGCACATATATGGTCCTTAGACCAAGACTCTCTACACTTGAAACATAAGCCCTTCTTTCTGAGGTCATTTAATGTGTCTCCATCAAGCCTAGTGACTGATTTTTTCTGCTAAGAAGTGTCCTTAGTAAAAGGTCTCTTATCCTTTTTATGCACAAAAGGTGTGGACTAAAATTTTGATTTAGGGACAACCCACTCCATACTTCTTGCTTTTTTCTTGCCTCCTGCAAGGTCAGTGGTTCAAATGCCTTAATCCATCCCTTAAGTGGCTCCATAAGACCTTCAGTGAATAAGACCACCATCCTTCTCTCAGTAATCCTTGTAACCATCACTGAAAGCCTCTGAAATTCTGCTATATAATTCTCTACTGTCCCATATTGCTTAAGTTGGGCCAACTCTCTGAAGTGGATCTCGGGGTCCTTCTTGTCAAACCTCTCAATGAGCTTGGTGGTGAACTCGTCGTATGTAGTGATAGACCTATGACCCAATGTAACTAGGCCATGGTACCACCACTCATGTGCTACCCTGTTCAAATGTAAAGTGGCAAACTTAATTGCCTCATCCTCCATCATGGGTCTAAGGGCTAAATAATTGTCAAGCTTCTGTACCCAAGCCCTCGCTGTGCAACTGTCACTCCCATCACAGTGGGCAAGAGTTACCGTCCCAATGGCCTGCTGCAAGTCTCTCTGCACTGTTGGTCCTCTCTGATCAAATCTATTTCCGTTTCTCTTCCTCTTCTGGTCTAGGAATTCATTGTAAGATAGGTTCATCTTAATGGCTTCAGGAAGAGTGTCATACTCATCATACCCTTCCCTTAAGCTATCCACAAATGGCAAAGAGGTATCTGGATTGGGCTGAGGTGCCTCCTTAGGTAAGAAGGTGGGCTGAAAGGGCCTGGAAAAAATATTTGAATCAGCTGTAGTACGCTGTCCCCCATTACCACTCTGCTGATTTGAAGCACTATGTTCTCTTGTATGTATTGTGTTGACCTGTGTATTGTTAGGAGTAATTTGCACCACTATATTATGCCCAATCTTTCCCAACAATTGAGACATCATGTCCATTATTGTGTCAAACTTTTTCTCCATTGTAGCTCCTGGACTAATCGATGTTGCTCTCCCTTTTCCTCTTTCTGCCATATTACCTGCAGTTCTATCCTCACCACCTTGAGAATCCGGCTGCATTTCTGTACCCCATGAAGACTTCCAATGAGCCTTAAAAACTCCTGATATAGTCTGACTTTCCGGAATAGGTGGGGGCTACCAATGTCCTTTTCTGATCTTTCTTTGTATATATCTCTGTTCTCTTGCACTCATAGAATGGAGAGTGCTGATTTCATATGACTACACAGGATGGCAGGAAAAACTAGCTTTGATACCACAATAACCCCTAATTTTTTATTTGAAGTTTACTGTTTGCTGTGTGTTTGTTTGCTGATATGTTTGTGTATGTTCTCAATGCATTTCAAAGTGTATACATCACATAATATATTGCAAATAAGAAGAGAACTAGAAGATAATAACACCATTCATAGCAGATTGCAACATATGGAAGGAACAATATTTTCAGATTGAAATCAGAATAAATACAATGAGTTATCAGACCTGATATGTGAAGTTTTCAGTCATGATAGTGGTCTTTCAACTGCAGCAATACGTCTCCAATCACCTCCAAAATCCCCAAGAACAAGCAATGAATGTCACTGAGTCTCTCTACACCTTCAACACCCCCAAAGAACTGAAAATTACAGACTGAAAGTGAGGTTACACATCAGCAACCTCAACTTGAAGATGCCCAGAAATGGTATGGCCCTGGAGGAGGGCGATTTGCTTTTGAAAAATCAGTACTCAACCAAATAATGCAAGTGAATACTCAAAATGGGGTGCCTTGAACTAGGCATTCCAATGATGCAATACCCAAAATACAATCTCGAGCCAATGAGGAAATATGGGCAATTTATTAGTTTCAGCCCTGTGACTGGTATGTACAGAAAATCCAAAGAAATACTCCAAATGCTGGAAATAACCCCTCCAAATCGATGCCAAAACAAAGCCACAATGATGCTAAGCATCCACACACCAAAACCTCAAACTATCACATCAAAAATAGTCGAATATCTTCATCTTCAATCACCAAAAAACCCCTGAAAACTGAACTTTGTTAAACACTATATGATCCCTGTTGTGGAATCACTCACAATATGACTAGGGTGGATATTTCACCACTGAAATCGGCCCAAACGACGAGGGTTTTCGTCCTCAGTTCGCAGCCCAAGCAATCTGGAAGAAATCCAACAACATTTTGTTATGTTGCCAAAGTGAAGATATGCAAATGAGAGCCAAAATGAGGTTATAAAGAGATTAGGGCGACTGGACATGAAAAGTTTCTCAATTCCCTCCTAAAAACCATGCCTTTCCTTGCATTTGAAAAAATAAAACATTTTAAATTCCTTTTTCTCCCTTTGGCGTCCCACACATGAGGAATATAATATTAATAAATCCTTTTAAAAACAACTTTAAGTTGTGCGCCTAGGTCCAAGGTGCTTTTTGAATGACCACTCACCCCCTCAACTTAAGTTTATAAAATAACTTTATAAAACAACTCAAGTGACTGATTAAAACAATTATTAAATACTTCAACTTTAGGCTCTCCAAACCATATGAGAAATAATACTATTACATACAAACTGGCTTGGGACCAACTCCCAAAAAATGACTTACTATAAATAGCACTGTTAAAAATAGCAAGTGTACACCAAACGCCAAACTGAGCAAAACTGAAGACCACTGAAGAGTACTATGACCAACTGAAGATAGCAAACATCATAAACCGGCCACTTCTATAAATAGAAACCCCTCCGAAACCCAACACTGAACTCCAATGCTGGCCACTGAGTCCCCTAAGCACATCAACTAGCCTACGGGAACTCCGGAATAGGCTAATTGATCTCTACACTGCTGAAGAGTGAGAGACATTACATGTTCATAGTGTTTCACCACCACATCACAATGGCCTTAATATGTTGCTTATATAATGCCAAATTAGGATCCCTATTACAAATTGCTTGCTTCATTTACTCAAGCATTAGGTGAAATGAAGGAGCAAACATAACTACAATAAAAAAATAAAAAAAGAATAAGACTCGAGTCAAAATTAAATCACAAGTTAGAAAATTAGAAACAATAAAATCATAAATTTAATAATAAAATTAGCAATTTATTAAAATATAGCAATTTCTTACCGCACAGTGGACCACCAATTATCATCAAGGATCTTTTATTTGATAGTTTTTTCTTCAGTAGTGTTTGGAATAAAGCATCTAGTTCATTTTGAATTAACCATCATCAACTATAGAGCCTCTAGCACTTCAGACATCTTCTCTAACAAAATGAAATAACTGACATACCTAGTCTCCATAGGTATGAGGAATTCCTTCTTTGAAAAAAGTCTTAAAGAGAGCAAGTGACGTGTGGTGGTTGCAAATTAACATTTGAATATCTCTACATTCTACCACCACTTGTTGCACCTAATCTATCTTCCATATGTCTTTCAATTCATTGTTCAATGCGTAAACACACGGGGTCCAAGAGATGTGCTTGTAAGCACCCTCCACCATAATGCCAACTAATTTGCACACATGTGCTGAATTAGTGATTATTTGTACAACATTTGAGGCCCCAACCTCCTTTATGGCCTCTTTCAAATTGTGAAATTGGAAGTTGGCATCCTTGTGCTTCCATGAACAATCAATATCTCTAAGAAAATAAGAGCCAATTGCACATGTGATTGTGAAGTTGATGAGTGGCTGATGTTTAATATCGGTCCACCCATCCATGACAATAGAGCAGCCCATCCTAATCCAAGTTTGTCTCATGTCCTCCATCACCAAACTCACCTTAGAATATTCTTTGTCAAGGAGAGTATTGTGTAGTTTATGTTCTCAATGGGGGGTGAATGGAGAACCAACAAAACCTTTGAACATTTGTTTGAACTAAGGATAATATGCCACATGAAATGGGATGGCATGGGCATAGAAAAATTTGGCAATGGATGACTTTGCCAGATCCCATGCTTACATATTGAACATACTTGCACTTGTCCCCTACTTCTCGTTAGCACTAGTCTTTCTCTTTCCTCTTATGGAAATATCACCACTACTACTAGCAACCATGGATGGCACAGGCATAGTTGGGTGTGCAGATTGTCTTGGCATTGGCACACCCATGGAACTTGCTTCCACCTCCATATACAATCTATTAACCTCTACCTTCTCAATCTTATTTATATCCGGACACACTTTAACCCCATGTGCTATAAAGCCCAAGAGATGAGAATAAACCTTTAGCTCCCTCTAAAATCTGTCTTGCAAATGTGCCACAACTTGCCAACTATTATGTTTTCTTAATTTGATCTGGACTTCAGTAATTGCGAAGAAACAAGTTAATAAGAAATGGACTTATGATGTTAGTTCACACTTTTCCCACGAGTAGGATGCATCTTGTTGTCTTTCTATGAATGAATATAATAGTTGAGAATTTTTTGGTAATGTTTTATAACAAATGCACCTTCATGTGTCCGCCAGAATTTTATATTAGCTAAATTCAATTTGGATTACCATTTTCTCTATTTTTTGGTTCTAAACTCTAGCATAAGAGAAAACAAAGCCATATGATCCAAGTACTAATAACCATCTGAAAGGAAGGTCCCTTGATGAACATGAGAAGAAGGTCCCTTGATGGACATGAGAAGGGAGCTGACGGATATGGAAAATACTAGTCAGAAAATTGTCTAGGATTTTTGCAATCACGATTCCTGTTATACTGCCAACTGTTCATTCCTTTTATTTGGCTTATAAACTAGTATAGATATCTTAATACATCTATCTAAAAAATGCTGAGATATCAATTTGGAGAAAAAGTTATTTTATGTTACTTTGGAACTATTTTAGTTACTACATACGTGGAGACATAAATATTTTGTGTGTTTATTTTGGAAATATTATGTTTATTATCAAATATTAATATCTTGATGTGTAAATGACTGTCAAATTTAAGGTAAAAGGTAAGATTTTTGTTAACACACTCACACCATTACGCTCCACTCTTTGCGTCCATTGTAGAATGCCTCTTGGCATTAATTGGTAATAATGAAGAAAAAGGTTGAAAGTAAATGGACCTACAATTTAAGTTTATTTCCTCATGACTAGGATGAATCTTCTTGTTCTCTGTAAATGAATATAACTTTTTAGCACGTTTTAAGTGTCATCTTATAGCAAAAATGCTTGTTCACCTGTCTGTCAGAGTTTAATACTCACTAAATGCAATTTGGCTAATCACAGTTTCTATTTTTTAGTTATAAGCTTTAGCATAAGAAGAATTTATCATTGTGAATTTAACTTCCAGAAGACAGCAAAATTTAACATTTAAGTACATTCACTTCCAATTTTATATTGAGTCCATACTCTTGAGTCTTTGCTATATCTATGAAGGTGTTGCCGTGACAATTTGGACAAAGCTTTTGCTGACTGTTCCGTACCACAAGAAAAGTCCGATGCTGAAATTAATGCTGAACTCAATATTTCTGAGAGTTCCAACTGGAATGAAAATGACAACTCAGATGGCCAGGTAGATTCAAAGGCTCTTCAGAAGAGCCATGTTGAAGGTATGCCAATATATAACCGTCATTTGTAACTAAGCTTTATGGGTCATATGAATAATACACAAGATATTCCAATCCTGAAGACAGTTTTTTGTCTTTGGTGTCAATCAAATTGTTGTTCTTTATTTCATGTAACTGTGCAGTGGCTCAGCAATATGTATGGACATCAATTGAGCACAACATTTATGTTAATAGGTGCCGAAAGAGCCCAACAATTGATGAGGTGGGTTGATCAAATCTCTATTTTCATATAAAAGCAATAGAACTATCTGCACAGTGTTATAAATTTTGTTTCTGATTAATTTATATGCACAAGTGAGAATCTCTTAGGATTTCTTCTGACCTCTATTGTTAATTAATTTGTATATGTTTTCTCATTATCAATGTTTGGTTGTTCACGCTTCAATAATTTTGCCATATCAATCTACATTCAGACTTTCTATCTTAATTGTCTCCTTAATGAATTATGTTGTTTGGCAATAACAATTGCAGATGGTTAGGTATTGACCATTTGCCTAGTTCCTTTACAGATGGTTCCTTACCAATAGTTGCAAATTGAGTTTCTTAATTGTTTGTTTATAGATAGAATTTCAATTTCAGGAAGAGCACCTCTCTCTTTTACTTATTTCCTCATAGACAGGGTGTAGCATGACAAATCATTTTCCAAGTCGCAACAAATGCACATTTCTCTTATTTAATGTTGATCAATTTAGTTCTTGATTGAAAACTGTTTGATGAGCAACATAGTTAAAGTGAACCTGGCTTCTTCATTTGAACTTTTAAATATATATGAATATCTTGAGCTTATTGAATGTTTGTTTATATCTAGATTGTCATAGGGTTTAGATTTCAGAGACAGCATCTTTTTTTTCTTACACTTATTTCCTCATAATCAGGATGTAGGCATAACAAGTCCTTTTCCTAGTCGTAACAAATGGGCATTTCTCTTGTTTAATGTTCTTCGATTTCAGTCTTGATTGAAAACGCTTTGATGAGCATTATAGTTTGAGTGAATCTGGCTTCTTCATTTGAACTTTTAAATATATGAATGTTCTGTGCAGGTATTGTATTAGTAAAATTACTGTTTTTTCTTTTGTTTTCTGTATTTCTGCCCCTCTAAACTTCCTCTTGTTGGATGACTCTTGTAGATTTCTAGCATTTTTAATTTGCTATGGTCTTTTGCTAAATCTAGAGTAATAATGAGCTCTTTATGTTACTTTGAATCAATGAATAGTGCTGGTCATAAATACAAACTTTAGGAAATAGAACAATTATAAATTGATTAATTGTATCTATGCTTGCAGATAATGATCTGTCAGTACAAAGCCCCTGATTAATTGTATCTATGCTTGCAGATAATGATCTGTCAGTGCAAAGCTCCTGAAGATGGTAGCCCTGGGTGTTGTGGGGATGATTGCTTGAACCGTTCAATGAATATTGAATGTGTTCCTGGCACATGTCCTTGTGGAGATCTGTGTTCTAACCAGAGGGTGATGTGATTTCTTTTTGGTTTAAATTTCAGATTTATTGTTATCTAAAAAATGCAACTTTCTATCAGAGTTATAGATCTTAAATTCTTAATGGAATTAACTATATTAAACATCTGTAATTTTCTTGTTGCAGTTCCAAAAGAAACTATATGCAAAGGTTAAGGAAATGCGTTGTGGAAGGAAAGGTTATGGGTTGCGGGTGTTGGAGGATGTGCCAAGGACAACTTTTATCATAGAATATGTTGGAGAGGTACCTGTTGTATGGGATTTATTATGTAACATCTACCTAGCAACTAAAAGTGAACCTATGTTTATATTTTGTTTTATTTCATGCAGTTGAAGCTTTACTAAGGAATATGGCACACCTCGTGTACTGATTTATGAAGACATTTTATATATCTTTTTGATGTCATTTTTCTTGATTTAAATATGGTGATCCTTACAGAAAAAAAGTAAACATTATCTTAATATCATCAGCAAAGGATTATAGTGTATGTCAATCTGCATTCGGAAAACAAAACATAAATTCAGATGGGTTGTAAACCCCATCAAGGCTTTAGTAAAAATCTGTGGACAGCATCACAGTAGTATTAAAAATAGTATCATCTAGAGTATATGCAGGAAAATAACTAATGAACCACCTACCGTTTTAACTTGCTTTATAGAGAGAGAAGTTTGAACTGAAAGAAAGATAAAGCGATTCACACAGAGCTCGAAGTACTCCATAGGCAGCATACAGTCATGTGACATGCATTGTCGGTTATCTCACTTTTTTATATAAACAAAGTACCAGTCCATGTGGCACTTCTGATTTAGCCAACAGGATTCACAGTGAGATAATCAGGATTTGTTCAGGTGCCTGCTAACTGCAATAACCATATGGATGGGAATCTTATCCCTAAGCTCCTCACAGCTAATTCCACCAATTACTAGAGCTACCATGTTTGGATGAGGTCCTTGGTTTTTATGATTCATAATGATGCTGTTATCAATTAACATTTTCCTCAAGGAGCAACCCTTCTAAGTGGGTATGGAAATTAGTGGAATAAGTATGTTGATCTATACTAGTGCTCTCCTCGGTTGCTAGTAACTTTGAAGATTGCTTGGCTAAGTGATTGATTTTCTTGATTTGTAAGATCCACTGAGAGGGCATATTCCATAATCAGAAGATGAAGGTGCCAATTGTTTGGAGACAATTGGGCATCTGTTTTAGATAGGAAGCAAGGAACATGAATTTGGTTTCCACTTGCCTTGGAGATTGTAGTGTTTTCCCACCAAAGATTGTGGCAGATACTTGTAGCTTCAGCAATAATAATATCATTGAATTGGGTGACCAATCTCAATTCCGTAAAATCAATTCAATGGGAATCCCGAAGAATGCTGCTCCTGCCTGGCTCAACTTTTCCTTCCATCAAAATTCATTTTCACCCATTCCCGACTAGGAGGGGACCATTTGCCTTCTCTTTTGTTCGTTTTTGCAACCTCCACATTGGGGAGATATGTTGATTGTTGGGAGTGAAATAATCTCAGTTATTTCTTGATACATATTTGAGTTTGGGCACAACAAGTTTCAGATCTTAATGATTGCACTTTTGATGATGCAGGTCTTAGGTCCGCAGGAGCATGGAGTACGCTTAAAGGAGTATGCGTGTCGAGGACATAAGCATTCTTACTTCATGAAAATAGAAAATGAGGTGAAGTTGAATAACTTGATTTCTTTTTATCTTTCAATCCTTAAATGGTCGTTTGTTTACTATTTAAACAGTTAATATGTACATTTTCTTTCAAGCTTTCACATCCAATTTAATGAAGTAATAAATTTTACTGAAATTTTATGGCTAAGAACAGCTTTATTTCTCTTATTGGCTAAGACAATATTATAGTGAACTAACTTTATTAGGCTGCATTAGCTGGACAAATTCCAAGTAGCCAGGTGCATATTTTTTTAAGTTTAAGTAATTGGAGCTTCCTCAGTAATTATAAATTAGATATTTTATATTTTTGTGTCATTTTTTAGCCACTTATATAGGCACTTGTTTGATGACCACTTTCCTTGAGTAATCGTTTCTTCTAAGACCTTAATCTCATGTACATTAGCTAACTGACCGGGTTCATCCCCTGGGGGTACAGGTCATGTACCCAACCGGTTTGGTGATAGGGGTGCCTAGGAGTGGCCAAGGAACTCCCAAGTGCTCCCACAACCTTTATGTATGAATTTAAAAAACAAACGTCAAAAATGAAAAAAGAAGTAATTTTTATACATTTAAACAATAAAAAAACCTAAAAACTAAAAAGTGCCTAAAGCCTTAAAACCCACCCAATGTGTTTGTTGTTTGGACAAAAACAAATCTATTTTCACACAAAATCATTCTTGTTTTACCATTTTTGCATTTGTTTTTGGTTCAAATGGTTGAACCAATTGATGACTTTCATCCAGATGCTTTCAATGAAGACTGAATGATTGATTGATTTTAATTACATCCATGAGACCAGCCAGTCTATGGGACCCATGAAATGAAACCGAAAACTGCCATAGCCAAAACAACAAAACAACAGTCGACCCCATCGAACTACTTCCTGTTGTTTTCCAGCTCTTTGCTGATTTTGTTTCTTCTGTTGTGAATTTTGATTAGGTAACTTGCTGTTTTATGATCTTTTCCTCTTCAAACAAGGCCACTAAAGATTTGACTTTTAACAAATCTGAGTAACAGTACCGGATGTCCTCGTAAGCCTTACACTCCATAATGTAGTGCCACTCTGTCTCCACTAAACAAACCCTATCTTCCCACACCTCTCTTGGTATTTTCCACCTTCCCGTTTCACATCTCAAACGGTGTGAGCTAGTTCTTAATTGAGCTATTAGCATTTTAGCCTTCCACTTTATATCTGCCCCCATGTAAAATTTTTGCTCATGATCGCAAGTAGGGTTAAAATGCAAAACATAGTGTTCTCTTTTCCGACCAAGTTGCTTCGACCACATAGCATTTTTGACTTTATCTTTTACATACCTTTTCATTTCAACTTTTGTGTTCAGACACTCTTGCATGTTGATCCCCCATTTTTCCATCCACTTAACATTTTGCTTCATCCACGTGCTCTTCCTTCTAGTTAATTTTTCTTCCACACAATTTTGGGCCATTGGTGTTCCCCCATATTCTCTATTCTTTGCAAATAGCCTAATAAACGAATTAACGCTGCCATTTCTATTGGGAAGATACCAGCTTCAGCCAAAACAATTTCATACAGGACTGTACTTTTTATCTTGAAATTTCTTGTGATTAAGTGCTTTTGAAGTCTCTCTATTTGTTTCCATTTCACAGCCGACGTGTTGCAGCCCCAAACCTCGCAGCCATATAAAACCACAAGTGTAACAAGCAGCCGAAATAACTTCTTCTTTGTTTTCCAATCCCATAACTTAGCCGATCTACATCTGTTTTGGAGCAAGTAAAGAGCTTTCCAACCCCCTTGAATTCTTTTCGTCCTACAAATCTCCCCATTGAGATTTTTGCAAAAATCGAGACCCAAATACTTGTATTCATTCACCACTTGCAAAGTGTTTCCCTCAAATTCAAAATTTATTTGTTTCCTAGCCCTTTTCAACATAAATATCATGACCTTGGTTTTGCTGATGTTGACTTGCATCCCTACATCTTGACAGAAAAGTTCCAAAGCATTTAGATGCTCTTGAAGACTATTTTCCGAATTTTCCATTAAAGTAAGATCATCCGCATACAGCAGCAACTTGATCACAAAAGTGGCCAAAAGAACACCATCACCGCCCCGCTTGTCCAACCTCTCTTCTAATTTGTCTATGTACAGCCCAAACAATGTGGGGGACAGAGGGCAGCCCTGCTTGAGACCAATGTCGCTCCCAAAGCACTCAGAAAAACTTGCCTTTGTTCTGATTTTGGCCTACACTTGATCATAAAGTCTATGGACAGCAGCCCTATACTTTTCCAGAATTCCAAGTTGTTCCATTCTGTCCCAAAGTTTTTTTCTATGTACCGTGTCAAAAGCCTTTTTGAAGTCAACAAAACAATAGAAAACCTTACTACCAAGATACAAATTTTTGATTGTATTATTTTCAAATTTTGTAATAATATTGAAGATTTGAACCATAGTTGAAAAACTCACCAATTGCAAAAACTCGCCAAGCCTGGAAAATACGGTATGGAAAAAACTCGGCAAAAACTTGGAAAAAACTCGACAAAAAACTCGGCAACTTAAAAAATTGCTTAAACTTCATTAAAAACACATTTTTTTTGCAAAATTCAATGATAAGATGCATCCAATGAGTCAATAAAATGAGTACATAGAAGAAACAAGCCGAGTCTTGTTATGTTTGATTGATTTGAAAGAAAATTAGATACAAAATCGCATCCTCATGTGGAATGCTCAATACGCTGATACTGATAGTCTGAAACAAAATGAAAATAGCAAATTGTTTTTGTAAAACTGAAGGTAAATAGTGGAGAGTACCTAGAAAATCAAATGAATTCAATGTGAGTTTGAGGGAAATGCCCCCAATGGGGTTGAGGGGCAGTGCCCCTAGCGGTGTCAAGGGGCAGTGCCCCTTGTGGGGGTCTGGGGGTAGCGCCCCCAGCGGGGTCAAGGGGCAGCCCCTCCAAAACCACACAAACCTTCATGGTGTACATCATTTTGCATTAACAATAAAACCAAAATTAAGACCATCAAAGCCACACAAACCTTCATGGAACACATCATTTTAGTGTTTTTTCTAAAGCAGAGCATGCAAATGAATGAAAAAAATAACTCAAAATGCCTTTTTAGCCAGCTGCTTGGGCATTTTCCAGATCGCACAAGTTTTTTTTCAAAAACTCTCTGTACTTTCTGGAAAAACTCGCCAAAAGTACGACGAGTTTTTCCAGAAAGTATGACGAGTTTTTTCGGCGTACAATTGCCTGGAAAACTCGCCAGCCAAAAAAACTTGCGAGTTTTTGTTAACTCGCCGAGTATTTGGCGAGTGTTGCAACTATGATTTGAACTATCAATTGACAATTAATATTATCTTTAGCATCATCATTGATCAATGATGAAGTATCATACTATCAAAGATTCAAAAATCATTATTATTAAATGATATATCAAATGTATTTTCAATTTTGTATAGTTTTTAACTTTTTGCATATAATATATATATATATATATATAGAGTTGTGCCCAGCCATACTGTATGAATATTCTTTTTAATGTTTTCTCTATAAGAATATTGAAATGTAATAGAGTAAGTTTGTAATTATTATGATTAATAATTCTATTGCATTTCATATATTATTGGATGAAACAAATTAGAATAATTGCACAACAATGTTTTGTTCATAAATAATTAAAAACCAAGGCAAGAACATTATAAATAATATTGAATAATTTGTATTATTAAGGCATAAAAATACATATTTGTTAAATATATGTTGAGTGGCTGCTCTATTCTCCTGCTGTTTGATCACAATATACCAAGTTGTGACGCACTACAGAGAACTTGTGTAAAAACACAGTGTGTGCTTACACACCTTGCAAATGCATCAAAGCCTTGGCTAGGACAATCTCGGGTGTGCTCTGTACCCCAAGTTGGATGTACTCTGTATGCCTCCTTCTCTTGAGCTCGCTTCTTGTTTATCGCTCAAACTAGACAACAGAGTTCTTGCCTCCTTTCTAGTTATCAAATGCATATGTTTATAATATAATGGTGGGTAGTTATTCAACCAATGTACCCATACAATTAATAACACCTCTTCATAAAAAGGGTTCTATTATTCACTTTAATCCAATGATTTACTTATGACATTTGATTTATTTATGTTTTTCAGTCATAAAATGACCATTTCTTTTTCACCCTTGAGATATGTAAATGATTTACATCCTTTTTTCTATTTTACTACATTATATCAATATTTTACAAATTATTTTCACTTTTGTATGTATGCATTTCTACCCATATAATAATCGTTTCACTTTTATTTTTTCTCTTTTTTCATGTTTTTTGGGTAAACAGTTCTATAGCAGTTTCTAACAATAGAGGCACAAGAATTGCTTGGCCACAATAATCTTTTTTATTAGTTAATGATACTCGAAATTCTTGTGATTACGACTAAGCAACTTATGGGCATTTAAAAGTGAGAGAACTATGAGCCTTATGAACTTCACCTCCAATGAGGAGAATCAAGGAGTAAAATCAAAGAGAAAAAGAAGCTATGTGAACTGGAAGATCAAATGATAGGCTTGATGGATTCTTTTAGCTTTAGTAAAATTAGAGAGAAAAAGAAGTATGTGAACTGGAAGATCAAATGACAGGATTGATGGATTCTCTTAGATTTTTTGTATCACATTCACTTATTTCCTGACATGCCATCCACTAACTTCAGTTCTTGCAACTGATTCATGATTTAGGCAGCCTGGCCAGATGGCATCATGGTTTACTTTGGTTCCTAAGGTTAATTTGCCTTGTCTTATCACCACTCAAACAACAATGAGATCAAACACAACAGGAGGTGTTGGGAATTTATTAATGAATTTATGTGTTTGGATACCTTCTTTCTGCATTTAAATTATTGGTCATGACAAACATGCCACCTTATCCATACTATTTATAGCTAATCTGATTGCCTCTAGCCTTCATCATGGTTCAGGTGGCCCTCTTCATGGGCTAACTGCAGTTTTTTAAGTTAACCTGCTCTCTCTGATAAACAACCGAATCATATTCAATGAGAACTCCATAGAGGCTACATGGGCATATATTATTGGCCGTTTGTGGACAAATACTTTGGCTCTAAAGCTTTTGGAAACAAATGTATACATGAATAATCAGTATCATCATCCTCTGATATTTCATTGTCCTTATTTATCCATCATAGAATAAGCATTCGTGTTCTTGTTCCAGTTATATACTAATATAGTCATTGCAAAATTTGGCAAGTCTAACAACAAATGCTTCTGCTCTTTGCCAAGTATGTATATGTGTGTCCATGTTTACAATAGGATGTTGTTGTAACTTATTAGAATGATTGTCTGCACTCTGCAGCTTTTTATTATTCCTCTTCCTGCCTATGTTGCTGGTTTGGGTTTGGCATTTTTTTTTTCTGGCATTTGATATGGCTGGGTTCTGCCGTCCTATATATATAATATTCAAAATATATAAATAAATTAAGAAAACAAAAAACATATTTTATATTCATTTATATAAACAAGAAACACAAACTATATGTATATAGTAAAACAAGAAACATATTTTATATAAATATAAATAAGAAGCACAAATTATATTAATATAAATATTTGAACATAAAACTATATATATATTGAAGGGAAATAGTCAAAGTTGCATAGACATGGATATGGATACAAATACGGATACGGTATCGGATATGGATATGGCCATTTTTAAGACCCCAATATGGAATTGGATACGACTGGATACAACATTCATAAAAACCACACACACATATATTTAGCACAATTTTCTAAGTTATTAGAGGAGATTTTCATTATTTTAAAAGCAAATAAGTAGATATAAATTAAAATAATATTAAAATTAAATTATTAATAATTTAGTAAAGAATAAACAATTAAATATATAAATGAATAAATTTTATTTATATTTAAAGAATATATATATTTTTAAATATCTAACATTTAAACAACATAATATAAATATGAAATTATAAACAATTAACTTTCTTAAATCTATCAAAATCAAGACATGAAAAAAAATAGTAGAGTTGCATGGCAAGAAGACACAGAAAAATGGTTCGCTGAAATAGAAAAATGTTTCATTTGTCTTCCTCATTTGGTGTAGGTTTTGTTTATACCAAACAAGAAACAAATATTGCATAATTGAAGTTCTTTAAGATTAAGTTTAGGAAGATTCACATGATTTTTTTTTGAAAATCAATTCACAGTATCCGGCACAGCTAGAAAATCAGAGTTTTTTGGGCACGTATGGGTACGGTATCCAACGTGTATCCATGCCGTATCATATCCATATCTGTATTGGATACAGGCATACACACACCTGGGAAGGGGTGGGGGTGTATCTGGCTCCTCTGGAAATAGTGTTACAAAATTGCAGCCTTCAGAGGTTACAATAAGGTGGCTAAATATGAATATTTGATGAACACAGACTACTGCATATCCAGAGATGACAAAGGATTCAGAAACCACAGACAGATGTGAAGATCACAGCTTGCTCCATAGTCTACAGCTCTGGGTTATTTGCTTGAAAAGAATTTTACATGTCATTATTTTCCCAAAATTCATGGTTGAACATTTTTCATGTTTTTTATACCTCTTGTATTTTTGTTTTACGAACATGGCTATTATGGTTTGAATACACTCTCTGGTTCCAATTGGAATCTGAGGAAGGAATTTTATACTAATTTTTAGTTTTAAACAGAATGAATTTTTTTTTTTGACACAATTCTGATGTATGGAATGCTTTAATTGGATGATATACATTTGGGATTGGAAGTTTAAGGTTGTTATTATGTTGCGATTCATTCATGGAATGCTTTAATTGGATAATGTAAATTTGGAATTGAAATTTAAGGCTGTTATTAGGGTGCTACTTTTCTATCATTTAACAAGTTAGGTTTTATGTCAGGAATATAAGACATAGGAGAACTGTAAAAGCTGCGGTATTAAATCTTAAATTGATATATAGGATACTGATTGGTATATATTAATTGTGATTTTAACAATGACAACTCATGTCTGGGATATTTTCAATCAATTTAAGTACTCAAGATATTTTCCAGCAGATGTGCTCTTTTATTACCCATACTTCTGACTGTTGTTTGGATTGTGATTTGTATGCAGTATATTGATGCACGTGTAAAGGGAAACCTTGCCCGATTTATAAATCATAGCTGTGATCCTAATTGTTACATAGAAAAGGTTTCTTTTTCCTTTTCCCTCACTTTTTCTATTAATTCCATCTATGCATACAAGATACTGTTTTGGCTACTTTGATTTTTCCCCGTAAGCTTTCAAATGATGTGTTTATCTGATTAATTTAATAGGAAGATATCATCATATTTGACTTTTCATTTTGTAGAATTTTCTTGCTGATTTAATTTGGTGGTTACATTTGGCAGTTTAATGTAAACGGTGAGGTGTGCATTGGCTTCTTTGCAAAGAGAGATCTTGTGAAGGTTGTTTCAGTTTCCTCTCTTCTCATGCATTTTCCTAATTCCTTATCTTTTTTGAGCTTCTTAATATTTACTATTTTTTTCAATGGAAAAAGAGCAGAATGTGTGCATTGTTTTGTCATATGACATCTTAGTGATATTGTTAACTGTAGCCAGGCACTTTTTGTGGTTCTTAATTCTTCAAAAACAAAAGAGCATGATGTCAATATACTCGAAATATAATGTGAAGTCAGATGTGAGTGAGGCTGCTTTATATGTTAGGCCAAAATAGTCAATGCTAACATAAAATAACTTTGTTTAATTGCATTTCATTTTTCATAGAAGTTGGAAGGGTAGGTTGCTTTTGCTTTAGAGGATTTTACCCCACCTTTGTTTCTCAAATTCCTTTAGAGTGCATACTGAGGGTCTTGAGTTTTATGTGTCACGGAAGATACCTTATTTCTTCCAATCATTTAAAATTCAAGCTAGATTTACGTGACAATGAGCTTGTAAATATGGCTCATGGATTTGAATTCCACAATGCCAAAAGCACCAAGAAAATCATAGGTTTGTGCTTGCACAATTTTGATTTATTATCAAGAAATATTCTCTTTGGATAACATAGGGGGTGCTTGCAGGTTTTATTGGTGTTTGCAACCTGAGAAACATGCGAGTTGTTGAAATTGTATGGAAATTTTGGTTGAGGGTGAGAGCATTACAAGGAGGGAGGTTTTGGCAGGCTTTGATGGCTCTGGTTTGGATGGCACTGAGATATTTTTCAGTTTTTTTATTTTAATTGCTATTTGTTTACAAATATTCTGCTCTCATGAGCTTCAAGACGAGACCAATAGAAGCTAATGTGAGCACAACCATGACAGTAATGCAAGCTCCTTTTGAGCAACCACACTAGAAATCACCTATAGAACACCAAGAGTGACAACTTAGAAATCTACTTATTTAGAAACCACTTCTACTCTAGAAGCCAACTATGGAGGATCAGAAGTCACAACTTTGAATTCTATGCTACATGTCTATTTGGGATTTTAACTTGGGTCTCCACAATTAGAACTCAATGCTTTAACCATTTAAGCTCAACCCTTTGGATTTTTCAGATTTTAGATTTGTATTTGGTGAATTTAGAAATACTAAGAATCTGAAAAAGTAGTTGTCTGAATATTTTTAATAAGGATCAAATAGTCCATGTTGGCATTTCTGCTGTAACACTAAAATTGTATTTTGCTTATCACGTTTAGAACAAGAACAAGTCTGCATTGTAGAATGCCATTTAGCTTGTGTTGGACAGCAAAGGTGATGGCCAAACAACAATTTCATGGCACTTGCATAACAACTTCTGTTTACTTGTTTTATAGGAGAGATGCACTTTGTGCGCATGTTGCTTGATTGTAAAGTTCTATTACAGCTACAAAGAAGTACGATAATTGATGCTCACATATTCCATTTAGTTTTTAAGATGGCTCATGATATCTTGATTCTATCTTGATAAGCAACCACACAAGTCCAGTTCAAGGTAACAGCCAGCAAATTTATCTACAATATGAGGTGGTGAGTGTGATGAGCCCTGCTGGCTCTCAACTTAAAACCCCAATTTTTCTTAAGTCTTTAGGTGTTATTTAGTTTTTTAGAGAATTTTTGATAGACAGAAGAGAAGGGGCGCACATCATAAATGCTCATAAAATGAAAATTAACACTATTTGCTTCAGAATGAAAGTGTAGATTGCATTATTTTATTGAGACAAATAGAATGCAAATGATACACATACCAAAATAGCTCCAGATTATTTAATTAAAGAAATTGCTCATTTGACAGCCGGAAATGGTAAGAATAGGCAAATAAGCACGCCACATCTCCAGATCTGACTTCTCCCACTCCAGAATGAGGTACAATGCTCTGGTAGGGGTAGACGCCAATGTTGAAGCACTGAAATGAGCAAAGAAGAAGGCGTTTCACTAATTCCCTTCACACGCCTTTTCCAGAGAAGCACAAAAACCAAGGCAAAAGTACGGCCCAAGTCAACTACTGAAGAAACCAAGATAAAAGCATGAAGAATTGCTGGAGAGGACGCCTCATGATGAAGAAACCCTCTTCTGAACTGAAAACCCAAATAATAATCCTCTGAATGAAACCTGTAGAACCTCTGAATGAAGTTCTCAACTGCACTGATTCAGCTGATCTTTCACAGCCTCAAAAGCACTCAACACTGAAGAGTTATCGTTCCTCAATGGAAAAAATGTTCAAACCCTGGTCACAGGAGCTTGCACAGGAGAAATAGCACAAGGCAAAGTGAAATTGTCAAAGATGAGTTTCTATTGCCAGAAATTTCCTTTATACCCAAATGGCACGCATTTCAAGAAAATATGCCCTTTTTCCATCATTTAAATCTTTTAATATTTTATTAAGTCTTTCCAATAGTCAAGACTTAATACTTGAGCGCACTTTTAATATTTTAAGACATTAAAATATTAAATCTCCTTTTTGAACATTTTAAGTGATATAAAATATATTAAAGTCGATGTGACTTTAATAAAAAGACATTAAGTTAAATAATTAACTTAATCACTTAAAATTCCATAACTCGCTCAAAACTCAGAATATTTTGTGCCGTCAGAAGCTGTGGACTCCTGAAATGCCAACGCCTGCTGTGAACCAGTCACTGGGCTCTGAAAACCAAAACGATCAAACTCTCCAGTAAGTACCACTGACCCTCTAACCAATCTGGCTAGCCCACAAGGGTCCAATAAAGGGCTAACACACTGTTCCCGAGAACTGTCTAGCGAGGGGACATCACAGTCCGCCCTTCCCGAATTTGCTTGTCCACAAGCAAACTCAAAGCCGGATGCTGAAGAATACTGTCACTCTCCCAAGTAGCATCCTCTGCCGGTAGATCCCTCCACTTAACCAAGTATTCCCTGATAACCCGCCTCCGAAGATGACGCTCTCTAGAGTCCAGAATGGCCTCAGGTATCAAAACCAATTTCCCCTCATCATCCAGGGGTGGCAAATCAATAGAAGGAATTACGTGTTGTCCCAACGCCTTTTTGAGGCGCGACACATGGAACACGTTGTGAACCCTACTGTCCACCGGAAGATCTAACTCATAAGCCACTTGACCGACACGTCTGACAACTCTGAAAGGCCCATAGTATCGCGGCTTAAGTTTCTCGGAGCCCTTCTTACGAAGGGTGGACTGCCTATAAGGCTGAAGCATCAGGTACACCAAATCATCGATCTCGAAAGACCGCTCTACTCGTCTCTGATCAGCATATTGCTTTTGCTGATTTTGGGCTTTCTGTATATTCTCCCTGAGTGCCCTCATAATATCCTGGTTCTCCTGTAATAAATCACCAGCACTGGGAACTCTACTGTCACTCAGCAATAAGTCTAGAAAGCTCGGAGCATCATATCCATATAATGCTCGGTAAGGTGTCATCTGGATGCTCATGTGATGGGTGGTATTGTAGCAATACTCACAAAGATATAACCACCTCACCCATGCCTTCTGCTGCCCTGAACTATAATTTCGCAAGTACCCTTCCACCCATTTGTTGACTATCTCCGTCTGCCCATCTGTCTGGGGGTGGTAGCTGGTACTCGGGGTGAGCTCTGTCCCGCAAAGTTTGAATAACTCCTGCCAGAAGTTACTCATAAACCTGCTGTCCTTGTCATTGACTATACTGCGAGGCAAACCGTGCAGCCTGAATACCTCTCGGAAGAACAAATCTGCCACCTGGGTAGCCGTGTGTGTAGTAGTGATTGCGAAGAAGTGTGCATATTTCGTCAATCGATCTACCACCACGAAAATATTGTCCTTCCCTTGAGCTTTTGGCAAGCCCGTGACGAAGTCCATGGACAAACAATCCCACTTCCTCTCAGGAATAGGAAGCGGCTGGAGTAAACCTGCAGGGTATGTGTGCTCTTGCTTGTTCTGCTGACAAACAAGACATTCCCTGACATACTGGAGAACATAAGACTTGAGACCCTTCCAAGAGAATCTCTCCCGTACCTGCCTATAGGTCTTAAAGTAACCGGGATGTCCTGCCATGGGTGAATCATGGAATGACCTCAATACCCTGTCCCTCATCTCAGAACCTGGGACCAATAAAATCCTCCCTTTGTAGATGATAAGGTCATCTACAATTGAATACCTGTCATCCTGTACTGATCCATCTACTATGCTAGAAGCCCATGGGTCCTTAGCATACTCTGCTACTATCAGATGTCTCCAGTCCTCTAAAACCAGTGTAATAGAGCTCAAGTGAGGACGGCGAGATAAAGCATCAGCAACCACATTCTGCGTGCCCTTGACATAGGAGATGTCAAAATCGTAGGACTGAAGCTTGCTGACCCATTTTTGTTGCCTCTCATTAAGATCTCGCTGCCCAAGAAAAAAATTCAGACTATTATTATGAGTTTTCACAGTGAATTTACTACCAATCAAGTACTGCCTGAATTTGGCCATGGCGTGCATGATGGCCAACATTTTTTATCATAGATACTATAACCCCGTTCAGGACCTCTTAGCTTTCTGCTCTCGAAAGCTATAGGGTGTCGATCCTGCATGATAACCACACCAATACCCTCACCACTGGCATCGCAATGTAACTCAAAGGGTTTAGTGAAGTCCGGTAGAGCCAAAATTGGACACGTAGTCATGAGAAGTTTGAACTTCTCAAAGCACGCTTGTGCTAATGGTGTCCACACAAAAGCACCCTTCTTAGTCAAATCAGTTAGTGGCGCAGCATGCCGCGAGAACCCACTAACAAACCGACGATAGAAGGCACACAATCCTACAAATCCCCTGAGCTGTGTCAATGTCTCAGGTGTAGGCCAATCGATGATGGCTCGAACTTTCTCTGGATCCATGCTGACTCCTGCACTGATGATGTGTCCCAGATATAAAAGCTCTGCCATGCCTAAAGCACACTTGGACTCCTTGGCGTACAAGGACTCCCTGTCAAGTATACTCAGTACCTCATCCAAGTGAACCATGTGTTCCTCCCATGATTTGCTATAAACCAGGATGTCGTCGAAGAACACCAATACAAATTTCCTCAAGTGAGGATGGAAAACCCTGTTCATTGTAGACTGAAACGTGGCTGGAGCATTGGTTAACCCAAATGGCATAACCAAGAAATCAAAGTGTCCACAGTGACATCTGAACGCAGTTTTCTCTATGTCCTCCTCTCGGACTCTGATCTGGTGATAACCTGTTCTCAAATCAATCTTTGAGAAGTAGCAAGCTCCATGAAGCTCGTCTATCAACTCATCTATCCGGGGAATAGGATACCTGTTCTTTATGGTTCTCCTGTTGAGCATTCTGTAATCAATACACATTCTAAGTGTACCATCCTTTTTCTTCACCAAAACAACTGATGAAGCAAAGGGTGACTTACTCGGCCTAATGTGCCCCATAGCTAACAGCTCCTTAATAGTTTTCTCAATCTCATCTTTCAAACGCTTGGGGTGCCGGTAAGGAGTAATCATAATCGGTTTCGTGCCCTCATCCAGCTCTATAATATGCTCAATACCTCTATCAGGAGGTCTGCCTGGTGGAATTGCACTGAATACCTTGCATGTTTGATTCGAAGTTCCTGCACATCTGGATGGTAAGAAGAAGCTTGCTGCTCCAACTGTGAAGGCATTAGCTTGCACTCAGCAGCCCACTCTACCATATCATTACGAATCAAACGTTCCATTCTCCGGAGTGAAATTTCTCTAAGGTTGCTGTCCTTGATGGCTTTTAGAATATGATTTGTGCCATCAATGCTGAATTTCATCTCCATGTCACGCAAGTTAAGCGTGAACTCTCCTATTGCATGAAGCCACTTCATGCCAAGAACTATATCCGTTCCTCCCATGTTTACAACATAAAAATCTGCCTTGAACTCAAAATTGTTAAGTTTCAAAGGCAAGTCAGGTATCATCCTCTCACAGTTGAGAGTGTATCCATCTGCAACCTTCACACGTATGCCTTCAAACTGCTGAGTTTGAATTCCCCGTTTCTCCACTAACCGTGAATCGATGAAGTTGTGGGTTGCACCTGTATCTAGAAGGGATATAACCCTTTGACCAGCTAGGATCCCACGGAGTCTGAAAGAACCCTCTCTCTGCATGCTGGACATATGAGCCTCTTTTAGTTCTGTTTCTACTACAATTTCTGCCTCATTTTCTGACTCTTCTCCATCTGTATCATAGATTGGAGCTTGCTGATCAGAAAAATCAGTCAACGCTTCTCCCTCATAAAACCACTCCATGTGCTTGTTTTGCCCTTTAGGTTTGAGGGGGCAGTCATGATTAAAGTCATACGGACCTTTGCAGTAAAAACAAAGTTTCCTTCTTCGTAAATCATTCATTGTTTCTCGATCTAAAGGGGCTGTAAATTTCTTCTTTTGATCTGCATTATCAGCCTTCTTTGGATCTGATTTATTCTCCGTGTATGAGGTAGTAGGTTTCGAGCCAAATGGCTTACGAGGTGTAGATAGCTCCATGCTGCGAGCTTTCCTCATAGCCTCCTGTAAAGTAGGTGGATCAAATGCTTTTATCCAACCTTTCATGGGCTCGAAAAGACCCTCAATGAACAGTATGATCAGCCTTCTCTCTGAGATTCCTGTCACCATCACAGATAGTCTTTGGAACTCTCCAATGTACGATTCCAAGCTACCTAACTGTTTCAGTTGTGCCAAATCTTTGAAGAAAAGCTCAGGATCACGTCTATCAAATCTCTCTACCAGTTTATCAGTAAACTCCTGGTACGAGGTAATCCTGTCATGGTGAAGAGTAGCCATACCATGAATCCACCAGTCATGTGCCACGCCATCAAGGTGAAGTGCTGCAAATCGAATGGCATCCTCCTCAGGCATGGGGCGTAGTGTCAAGAATGTATCAAGCTTACTAACCCAGGCACGTGCTGTAACTCTACCACTGCCATCAAAGTTCGCCAAGGTAAGCTTATTGGTAGCCTGTCTAAGATCATTATGCTTGAATCTAGGCCGCCTGTCATTCCTGCTCTGGTGTGTTCTCTCTTCTGGCTCATGAATCTGTCGAAGTTAAGGTGCTCCTTAACTCTCGGTGGCAAATTATCCCACTCATCATGCATAGCCATAATGTTATCTGCAAAATTAATCTCGCCACCCTGTTCAACTTCGTCCACTTCCTCAGCATCATCTCTGGTAAAAGTAGGACATGTAGCTCTCTCAAAGGTGCGTGCTGGAGCTATGACTCTCTGAGGCTCTCTGTGAATACTGCCTTCACGATCATGATCCAAACTATGAGCCCTATTAATTGTCAAATTTTGAACATTCGTGCTGAGTTGTTGAAGAATAGTCGCCACCTGTTCTTGCCCTGCAACCATACCTCTGAGCACGTCTTTAGCTTCTCTGTCCTCATCATCCCAAGGATTCCTGTGAGAACTTTCTCCTGCCCTGTTCGCCATATTGTCCCAATCTAATTCCTCCTCCTGTTCTGCAAACGAAAATGGTGGGAAAGGATTTTGATCACCTCTCTGATTTCTAGGACCCCCTCTGGAATAAAACTTGTCAAAACCCTCTTTGTGTGACTTCATAAATTTCTCTAACCCCACAAGCTGGCAGAATCAGAGCTCTGATACCACTGTGATGAGCCCTGCTGGCTCTCAACTTAAAACCCCAATTTTTCTGAAGTCTTTAGGTGTTATTTAGTTTTTTAGAGAATTTTTGATAGACAAAAGAGAAGGGGCGCACATCATAAATGCTCATAAAATGAAAATTAACACTATTTGCTTCAGAATGAAAGTGTAGATTGCATTATTTTATTGAGACAAATAGAATGCAAATGATACACATACCAAAATAGCTCCAGATTATTTAATTAAAGAAATTGCTCATTTGACAGCCGGAAATGGTAAGAACAGGCAAATAAGCACGCCACATCTCCAGATCTGACTTCTCCCACTCCAGAATGAGGTACAATGCTCTGGTAGGGGTAGACGCCAATGTTGAAGCACTGAAATGAGCAAAGAAGAAGGCGTTTCACTAATTCCCTTCACACGCCTTTTCCAGAGAAGCACAAAAACCAAGGCAAAAGTACGGCCCAAGTCAACTACTGAAGAAACCAAGATAAAAGCATGAAGAATTGTTGGAGAGGACGCCTCATGATGAAGAAACCCTCTTCTGAACTGAAAACCCAAATAATAATCCTCTGAATGAAACCTGTAGAACCTCTGAATGAAGTTCTCAACTGCACTGATTCAGCTGATCTTTCACAGCCTCAAAAGCACTCAACACTGAAGAGTTATCGTTCCTCAATGGAAAAAATGTTCAAACCCTGGTCACAGGAGCTTGCACAGGAGAAATAGCACAAGGCAAAGTGAAATTGTCAAAGATGAGTTTCTATTGCCAGAAATTTCCTTTATACCCAAATGGCACGCATTTCAAGAAAATACGCCCTTTTTCCATCATTTAAATCTTTTAATATTTTATTAAGTCTTTCCAATAGTCAAGACTTAATACTTGAGCGCACTTTTAATATTTTAAGACATTAAAATATTAAATCTCCTTTTTGAACATTTTAAGTGATAAAATATATTAAAGTCGATGTGACTTTAATAAAAAGACATTAAGTTAAATAATTAACTTAATCACTTAAAATTCCATAACTCGCTCAAAACTCAGAATATTTCTGTGCCGTCAGAAGCTGTGGACTCCTGAAATGCCAACGCCTGCTGTGAACCAGTCACTGGGCTCTGAAAACCAAAACGATCAAACTCTCCAGTAAGTACCACTGACCCTCTAACCAATCTGGCTAGCCCACAAGGGTCCAATAAAGGGCTAACACACTGTTCCCGAGAACTGTCTAGCGAGGGGACATCACAATGAGGATGATATATGGAGTGAACAATGATAGGGCATGATCTGATGTAATGTTGTTATGTGGCAGGAATGATTGCATGCCATAAAGGGTTTTTTTGTAGCCTCTTGTTGGTTACACAAGCACCCTTAACAATTGAATTTGAGGTATCATTTGGGGTGCGAACCCCACTTACGATAGAATTAGATGCTTATTACCCAATGATGAGAGAGGAATATCATCTGCTAGACATTTGTGGGATTCAGATATGGTTGGCCATCCTCTGAAGATTCTTTCATGAGGAGTTTTATTATGTGATTATCCACTCTCCCTCTGGGAGGACAATTTACGCAAAGGACTTGGCTATTGCTTTCACCTAGCTCGTGAATCAGACTACACCACTCTGGTATCTTGTATTGAATTGAGATAATCCATTTATACTATGATTTCTTGATGAAAATCCTTTGAGTAACTGTAGCAGGGATTACAAGTTCACATACAAACATGTGTGTTTTCCTTTCAATACGGGAAAGCTTCAAGGGCTCTGAAATCTGTTTGTCTCAATTGAATATTCGGATGCACATTTTGATCATTGATGGGAGAAATCAAGCTTGACCCACCTACAATCATGGCAGAATATCGTCAGAATCTACAATATATGCATTTTTTTGTTCATTTATCTTGCCATGACTTTTTTTTTGTGACAAGACAGTTTATTATTCTGTTGGTTTTCAACCTTGCATGTGTTTAACATGTTACCAAGGTTACCCTATTGATCTCAAAGAGAACACAAACATGAAGATTTGCACTAGAAATTAGAATATGGACAGACTTCAATTTTATGATTATTCGAGTCTGGGCTTTGATATGAAGTGAGAGTATCATACCAAATACCATACGTTAACATTTATAAAGAAAAACAACTTTATATATCAGCAATTGATGAATAATAATGAGTTACAAAGTTCTGGCTAAAAACCAATACAGATCCATCTTAATATGAATCTGATATGCTCCAGGAGGTATCAAATAGAATGATGAGTCAATGCATATAAATAAATATGCATTATGCAACCTTTCCAACACTGGCTAATTTCAAATGATAGTTAAAGATTATTAACATGCAAGTCAATGCCTTAACCTCCAGTAGGCCAGTATGTTAACAATGTAAACAGCACCTTACCATCATACATCATATTTGGTGCATAACATCCCTATGTTGCAACAAATGATCAGCCTTCAAGCCACAGATTACTAAATTACTGTTGAATTCGATTAATTTGTTGTTGTGTAAAATATTCGTTTTTGACATCATGTATCCATGTTTATGCTAATCTGTGAAAGTTCTTGCTGTATTTTGTGTCCCGTTAATCTATCTTGGTCATTTGTGGTCATTAATGTAATTTCTTTTGTTCCTTATTTTTTTTTCTCTTGTTCTAGTTATAACTTATTTGTATGTTACTATGTGGTTTGGAGTTAATGTCTTTCAGGGTGAAGAGCTTACAGCTGATTATAATTTTCAACCAGCATCTGGTGCAGCAGCTGAAAAATGTGCATGTGGGTCTGCCAACTGTAGAGGGTTTATTGGGGTTCTCAAAAATCCAACAGATGTAGTTGAGAATGAGTCAGATGGTGAAGAACCTCTGCCAATTATGGTGAAAGAAGAAAGTGAGGATGTAGCTACAGTTGTTGATTGCCTCAAGTCATCTCTAATTGAGAAAACACAAGATTGGCATGAATCTAAGATTGAGGTCTCCAATAAGGTTCAGTCAGGTTCAATAGTGAAAAAGCTTCCTGCTGTTTCAAGTGGGGATGGTAAAAGAGGTATAGTAAAGAAGCTGAAGCGATCCAAGACAGTTCCTGCCTCAGAGAAATCTAGTACTTTGAACTCAAAGGGGTTGGGTACAAATGGATATTTTGATGGAGGTAACAACATGCCACTCATTCAAGTTCGCAAAGGTAATAAAATGCCACTTCTGCATGGTTGTAGAATTCTTGTTCATATTTAAATTTATTAGGTCATTTAAAAATTCATTACTTATGTTGCTAATTATATAATTGTAATTGATTTCAGTACAAGATATACTTAGTGAAATGCTGGATGTAAATGGCGGAATTGTAAAACGAAGGGTAATTTTTTTCAAATCTCTTAAAATATGGTTGCTATTTGCATTTACTTATGCCTGCCTAGTACTTCCCAAAGTAGAGTGAATCTATCTGTTATCTTTACAATATGCATGATACTGAAATTCAAAATCAATAGAATGAAAACTTTTGGTATTCCATTCATAATAGATGAACAATGGCATTGGGTGATATATTGCTGAACATTGTGGAGATGCACCATTATTGTGATAATGTCAATGTGATATGTACTTCTTGGCTGGATGAGTTGGAATGATAGTAAATGTAGTGTAAGATAACATAATCTGAATGCAATTGGACTTGTTTTTATGCTTGGTACCTCATGGGAGTACATGAATTTACAAATCATGAACATCTAGTATGTTGGATTCTAATGCAGCATATCATAACAAATTTTAATGTAGTAATGAGAAATCTGTCATTGTAGCGTTTTCACATTCATTTTTTTATTGAACTGTTTGATCTTTTAAATTACAAAATTGGATGTACATAGCTTGATTTCAGATTGTATGAGAACTTATTCAACAGATTGATTTCTTGAAGCACATTGTTAATTACTGCTCTAAGTGTTGACTGGCATCATCTATCTATTTTATGGTGTTCTCAATTCAACAGGATGTTGCAAAGCATTACTTAAAGCTTTTGGTTGTAACAGCCGCATCAGGTGATGCAAATGATGAGGCATCTGGCAGGTTATTTTTTTATTCTGCGTCCAATTACATTTTTCTCTATTTTCCAGATTGCATATGTTTTACAGTGCAATAAATATTGAATTGCAAGTAGTCGTTAATAGTGTTGTAAACAATCTTGTTTCTGTTCAGTACAAGAGATCTTTCGATGGTTTTGGATGCTCTACTCAAAACAAAGTCACGCTCTGTGTTGGTGGATATTGCAAATAAGAATGGTATCTTCTCTGAATAATTCATTTTTTGCCATGTATGATAAGGCTGACTGCTTAATTAATGCTTCTTTTGGGTGTACATTTGTTTGGTTCTGTAACTCTGCAAATTCCATACATGTTTGTAATTTTGAGGGATATTAAATGTGCAGGTTTTCAGCTGCTGCATAATATGATTAAGCAACACCATAAGTTCCCTGTCAAAATTCCTATCATTCGCAAACTTTTGAGGGTAAGTGGATAATGCATGTATAAGATGCAAGTCATGGAGTGGAGTTAATCTCTTTTTTGTTGCTTTTCTACAAATGTATGTCTTGATTTTGTCATTTATTGATAGTGTTGATTTGATACTAAATTTATATGTTTGTTATATACCTAATCAACTGTTGCGACTTACAAAAAGTTGCCTCACATGCACACAACCTATTGTTTGTCATTTGACTTGTATATATATATTCTGAATTTTTTATTATTGACATATATTCTCTTGTATATCAGTTTCATATACAACAAAATGTATCCTTCTATGGTGTAACGACCTATTTATGTGGTTCATTGCTGGCTTGTAGCCAAGATTTGTGACTGAAAAGTATTTTGGCTGATAGGCTACTTCTTGGCCTGCACCAATATTAGAGGAAAAGTTTGTGATCTAGATTCCATAAGACATGAGGGGACTGCTCTAAATGATTTGAATTTCAATTTATTATATGTGGAAGCAATATTGAACAACAAATAAGAAATGACTAAGAGATATTCAGTTGTGATGCATTGGAAATATGATAGAATTGGAACAAAAAGCTTTATTAATCTGTGTGTTTTGTACCTGAAATACTTCTGAGGAGATTGATCTATAAACTCTTAAACATAGAACCTAGAAATCAACCAAAACTTACATACTTTCCTACTTGCTTTGCAAAAGAAAGTTCAAATCGTCAAGAGAAGAAATTACAGTGCTTTAAACAGAAACAAATGCAATAAACTCACAAGTCACAACATGCTGAGTTTTTATCCTAGAAAAACCCTGGCATGGAGGAAAACACACTCTTTGTTAGTGGCAATGTGCCTTGCTACCTGTTGATGCGTGTTTTGTGACACAACAAACATTCTAGAATAAAGTGTCAAAGACGCTCTATCCCCTCTTGAAAAACTACCTCGTATGCTAAGACTGCAAGAAAGATCATACTGCAATTCCAATGTTTCAGTTAGGTGTGGATGAGCTCTGTGGTTTGATGTGATTATGCTGGTAACACAAAGGGACTTACGCTAGGCTTGTTCAATTTACAATGAAGGTCTAGACAATGAAGCTCTATGGTTTGGGTCATGGATCAAACAAATTGAAAAAGGAGATAAGGGTTCAGAAGTTCTAATCTACTCCTAAGAATTCAAGAGACGGTATTGACTTGGTGGAACCAATAACCACGCTTTGCTTCGCCACGCTCAACGACAACTACACAAAGGGGGGTGCAATCTTCAAGGGAGTGTGCTTATGATTTTCACGTCATGAATAACTACCATCAAATCGAACAATATTTATCCAGACGGAAGTTAAGCATCCACAAAATAAGCTCAGGCTAACTTTACGCATTGAATGAAAATCATCCATTCAAAGAAAGTATGAGCAAAAGTTTCACCATAAATCAATACTTATCAAATCTTGCATTCATCTAACATACATGAAAAGAAATCTAAACTATGATGAGGGATAAGAACCATGACAACTCCAAAGTAAGAGAAGTAATCACCATCAGAACAATGCATGCATTACTTATTACTTTGGCAATCTTACAACAATTGCTTATCTCAACATGTTTTGCAACATGTTCCCATGCTTTACAAATGAGGGGTGAGCTCAATTTATAGGCTCCCCAATTACAGTTCAATGGCCAAGATTAATTCAGGATCAACGGCCGAGATTACACCCTAATTAGGGTTTGTTACAACTAACTACTCCTCAACCAATGAGAAAAATACATTCGAGGACACTTGTCCTTTTTACCAAATATGAACCAACAAATAAAATAGAAAGTTGTTGAATCTGGATGTGCTGACTTGGAACAATCTGATTGGTCAAGGCGCCACTTCAGTAGGTTGGATGTCCTCCTTGGTTACTTTGTTCTTTTTCCATGTTCTTGCCTTAGAATATTTTTTCCTGCCAATGATTCTGTCCTTTGCACTTTGATCTTGGATTACTTTGGCTTCTTCTTCTCTCCTCGCCTTGGAGCACCTATTTAGACTTGAAGTTATTAAGTCTTTCTTCCTGGATTGCTTTGGAATTCCTTCACGTGCCTTGAATTTGGAGAGGAACTCCCTTGTGCTTTCGCCACAATGGAGGAAATTGGAACTTTCTCTGTGGAGAATTTCCCATACTTAGCCAAATTTTGGCTATTCCATTTCATTTTGTAACATCTTCAAGATTCTGGCCATTTTTGTGCTCAAATAAACCTCGCCGGTGGATTTGTCTTCAATTTTGAATTTGGCTTGTGTAAGTTGGATGTACTTGACGATGTGCCTGCTGTCGTCTTCATGATGCCAAATTCTTGGCGGACTTCCTGTTGGTCTTGCCATGTGCAAGGGTGGACTCCCAAGTTTTTTCATCTCCCTTCAAGTCGGACTTTATACTTTCTTTGCCATTTTCCTCTTTGAAGATTCGCCTTGTGTAGTCATCCACCTACAGTAAAATAAAACAAATTTATTTCAGATTTTTTTCTCTCCCAAAGACAACTTTTTAGAATAAGCTTTGAAAGATTTTTATAAATTTCATTTTCAAGCTTTTAATTTTCTCCAAAATGGCTAATTTATTTGATTTGATTTGATTTGATTTAGCCATGGCAAAAATTATTCATTAATCCCAATGTTGGATGAAGATTTTCATTTCCTCTCTCCTGAAATCTGGCCTCATGCTGAATTTTTTAACACTCTCTCTCCTGATATCAAAGTGAATTTTGTTTCGAATTTAAAGCAAACTTCATACTCTCTTCGTCATTTTCATCTTGGCACGAGTATATTTCACATTTAACTCTTCATTTCTATCTCCCGAAATCGGATTTCTCATTGTTTGCCATACTCTCTCTCTACAAGTCGGGCTTGGTGAACACTTTTCCATGGTGGACTTTGAGAGTCTTTTTCCATCTATCTTCAAATGTTGGAGGACTTCATGTCAAATTCTCCATGTCTCTCTCTTGAAGCATGGCAAACTTTCCAAGTGCTTTTCCATATCCTCTCTTCCCTCTAGATGTTCCATGCCTTAGACAAATTTTATCATATTTGCTAGGTGGACTTTCAACTTTCTTTTCCATGTGCTCTTGATGGTCTAGGCGAACTTTGAGAATCCTTTTTCAACTCCATTTCTCCGAGGTCAGACTTTTTCTAAGTGCCAAGGTAGGACTTTCCTCTTGTCCGGACATTCTCACCATTCCTTATGGCGGACTTCAAGAAGTTCTTGCCATTGCCTTAGGCAAATTTTTCTTTCCAATTTCATTTTGCCATAATTTTCATCTTCCAATTTTATTTCGCCATAATTTTCTTTCCATTTTATTTCGCCATAATTTTCTTTCCATCCTAAGTCTCAGGCAAAAATACTTTAGACATATAAATGTTGGACTTAGAAATTTTTTCTTTTTTTCTCTAAGTATGGCGAATTTTCTTAAGGTGCCAAGAATATTTTTAATATTTCCAAAGTCAACACTTAGGCAAAATTTTAATTTTCCCTCACTCCTTGGTATGGCGGACTTTCCATTTGTTTAGCCATGTATTTTTTTTCCCAAGGCGGACTTAGCCTATGCTCAAGCCATTTAATTTTTTTCTTGGCTATGCTCAAGCCATTTCTCCATATGGCGGACTTGCTAGTTGTATTTTCCATCTCCCAATGCCTATGGTGGACTTAGCTTAATTTCTTTCCATTTCCCTTGGAGAGGACTTCACTTTAACTTATGCCATAGCCCATATGCTGCTGGGCGGACTTGGCATGATCTTGTGCCATTCTTTGGAGCGGACTTCAACTTACTCCAAGCCATCTTCTCTATTTGTCCAAGGCGGACTTGGCCTATGTTTGTGCCATCTTCCATGTGGCTGGGCGGACTTTGCCTTATGTCTCGCCATTCTCTCATGGTGCAAGGCAGACTTGGAAAATCTTTGTGCCATCTTTAGGGCGGACTTGCTACTTGTCCAAGCCATTCCTTAGGGCGGACTTGCTATATCTCCAAGCCATCTCACATTTTTTCCAAGGCGGACTTGGCCTACGTTTGTGCCATCTTCCATGTGGCTGGGCGGACTTTGCCTTATGTCTTGCCATTCTCTCATGGTGCAAGGCAGACTTGGAAAATCTTTGTGCCATCTTTAGGGCGGACTTGCTACTTGTCCAAGCCATTCCTTAGGGCGGACTTGCTATATCTCCAAGCCATCTCACATTTTGTCCAAGGCGGACTTGGCCTATGTTTGTGCCATCTTCCATGTGGCTGGGCGGACTTGGCTTAATTTCTTGCCATTTTACATGGGGCGGACTTTGCCTACTGCCATGCCATTCCATTTGTCCAAGGGCGGACTTGGCTTGTCTTCATGCCATTACCTTCTTTGCTGGGCGGACTTCACTCATATCCTTGCCATTGCTGGGCGGACTTGGCCTTCATCCATGCCATTGCCTTTGAAGTTGCTGGGCGGACTTTCCATGAGTCCATGCCATTCCCTGTTGCTTGGCTGAAGCCTTTCGCCATGGACTTCCTCTTTCTCCATGCTGGTTGGACTTCCATGAATCCACACTTAGGCAAATTCACCATGATTTCTCAGATTTTCATAAATTTTCCAGATTTCTCCATGGATTTTCCAGATTTTTCACCATTTTTCTGTGATTTTTTGGACTGATTTTTCCAGATTTTCAACATTTTTCTGATTTTCACCATGAATTCATAAAATTTTCAAATTGATTTTCTGAGAGTTCTGTTGACTTTTTGGAACTTCTGAGTGGATTTTCGAAATTCAGGCCCCTTCCAAATATAGAAACTTTCTAAAAATAGAAATTTTTCCCAAAATAGCAACTTTCTAAAAATAGCCCCTAAAAAATAGGGATCTCAGAATTGCTCAAAAGTGCCAAAAAAGTAGGTCCTAAAAAATAGGGGGCCAAAGTGAAAACCCTAAAAAGTAGGAGGTGTCAGAATTGACCGAAATGACAGTCGATCCTCGTCCCTCGGGCCTCCTAAGCACAATGATCCAGGCTCAAATTCTTCGCTTGGCTCGGATGACTCTTTAACTCTTCATTGTAAAGAAACATGGTGATAAGCAGTTGTGATGCCAAGGCAAAACCAAAAAGCAAAAAAAAACAAAGGGTCCCCATTTGCAATGGTGTGATGTGTGAAAAGGTCACAACACTACCCTCCTTTATTGATTTGCAAAGAGATGCTACAATAAGTGGGCAATCTTGCCTTCTACCTTCTGCTTATTTCTCCTATAATGAACAGATCTGAAATATACAATAACCCCAAAGTTATCTAACATCAAAAACTATGCTTGGATGCTTCCATTACATGTTTATTTATAAGATTTCAAATGAACAACTAAGTTTTCCCAGGCCCTGGGTGAAAATTAACCTTCACTGGAGGTTGAAATGGCTCCTGTTTGTTTCATATTCCAATTTTGAACGCCTGTATGGCTCGTGGACTCTGCCACACTCACAGTACGGTCTTGGACACTTTCAAATCTGTGCTAAAATCTGGATTCCGATGAACCCATAGTACAGTCTCTGTCTAATACAGTTCTGCAGTACTGTCAAAAATTTGTCCCTGCATCTGAATTGAGTCTTCTGTTCATATTTTCTCATTTACATACATTTTCCAGATCCTTTTAGATCAAAGATGCATGGTTTGTCTGTCTTCCACTAGCTACGCCTGTGCTATGTATACATCATGTTACAAAGCTGCAAAGGATAAAGAACTGTTATGGAATTAGAAAATATTGCTCTTCCATGTATGACATTGGTTATGCCGAGAAGTTTCATAACATAATAGTCGAAACATGTTTAAGAGGTGTAACCCAGCACACCACAAGGGTGTTACCCCTTGAACTTGCTAGGGGAATCCCACAAGTCATATATGGTGGGGACTTTGCCCATTTTAAGGACAAAGAAAGCAACATTGTTGCCACTTTGCTGTACAACTTGTTATCAGTGGATCTTTGTGGTTTGGTTGGTAGGTGTTTGGTGCGTGTTTTGATGTTGCCACATCTGATCTTCTTAGATTGCATTGGGCCACTGCAAACCTCTGTGGCATCTGATGGAGATGGTTTGACAATCTTGGAGTTGGCATTATTGTAGGCCATGAGAATGAGCTTTGCGGTGTCATATGAGTTGCATTTAGATCATTCACCTCGATTATTTGCCTCACTTTGAAAAACATTAGTCTTGATTATGTCGAGTGTAAGAAGCAAGTATAGAAACTTATCGGTGAATAGACAATGTCTCTTATAGTATATATGAGAGGATGGAATCACTTAGGAATCCTATACCTCTTACTGCCTACTACTTTGATGATACTTTGTTGATTGGATATATATGTACCTTGGGGTCTATGCATGTATAAGTGCTTGAGGACAACATTGTAAACATCAATTGACAATATATCACAGATTATTTCTTCTTTAAAATGGTATATGTCATGTGATATATGGCATTGATGAATAACATGTGTACTTTTGGTGTAGCAAGAAGTGAATCATCTCAATTTGTAAGGCTAGGGATGAGGCATGGTTGAAAATTTAGTGGCTTGCCAATTGCTTTAGAGATGGATTCTTTATGTTACCCCCATCAATTAGAAGTCTAGATATTGCCCTTGCATCAACATTTGTGAATGGCAGACAATCTTGCTTTGTCTTTAGGCCTATGCACCAATGGTATAGCTTGGACAATTGGTGATCATAACATTTAGATTGCAGCTAATGTTTTCATTAGAGGGCTTTATTTGAGAATCTATTGTTTTTATTTACCTAAACAACAACTTTTGAGCATGGTGCTCCACATCTAAGTGGCGGCTGCTTTTAAGTTACCTAGACCATTTTCCTGTCTTAGATGTTTGTAGGTTCTTGTTTGAAGGTGATTTTTTCAATATTGAAGATGTGTCTCACTAGCCCTTCATATTGGATTCTTCCTTGATGGTTGCTATGTAGCAATAGGCTTATCTCAACATCTTAACCTTTGCCATCTATGGATGTAAGGCATGCGGTACTTGAGAACTTTATGTTGCTCTGGCTTGAATTAGCTCATTTTGGCATATGGTATTAAAATAATATTGTTATATTTAGTTTAATGGTCAAACAAGATATTAAAATATACTTCAAGTATATTCTTTTATTTTTTTAGTTAGCTTTCAGTTAGGATCAGTTAAAGCTTTCAGGTAGTTTTTTTAGCTTTCAATTACTTTCAGTTAAGCCTTCAATTAGCTTTTATTAGTCTCGCTATTATTAGCTCTTTCTAGTTCTATATAAGAATGCATTTGCTTCTTATTTTTTTTATTTTTTTTTTTAATGAAGGGAATCGGGTGCAGCACGGCCCCCCCTATAACCCCCACCGCCGGTAAACTTTTTACCGTGACCGGCAGTGCTGGCGGGACACACCAACTGGTACCACAGGAGCGCCGGAGAGTCGAACCCATGGTGGGCGCCCTGCAACAGGGAACACCTTAACCAACTGGGCTCGGACCGGCGCCCCCCATTTGCTTCTTATTTTAATTAATCAATGATTTTGGCAATAATTGTGTGTGTTCATAATTATTTTTATGGTATCAGAGCTTGGGCTCAATTTTTTTTAGCAATAAAAAAATTCGTGTTTTCCTAAGAATTTTCTTAGATGTTTTTGCTTGATTTTTATTTTTAAATCGAAAGTTAATTGTTTACCCGAAAAAAATTTCAGAAGTTTTTTGCTTGATTTTTTATTAAGAAAAATTGTGGGTTTTATTTTGGAAATTTCGAGATATTTTTTGTGCAGAATTTCGAGGGTTTCTGCTGTTAAAAATCACGGGTTTTTTTCTAAAAATTTGTGGGGTTTTAAAGAAAAATAAATTTTTGAAGCAGATTTTTGCGGCGTCTTGCTCAGGTCAAATCGCAAGGGTGTCTCTGTAAATTTGTGAAGGATTTTTCTGTGAAGTCGTGGGATTATGTTGCTGGTGCGCGTGCGATTTTTTTCTGAGTTTCGCGGCCGTGCGACGGGATCTGCTGCAACTCGTGTTTGTGGGCTGTGTTTTCTGATTTTCGCGGCCCTATTTTTGGTGGTTTTCGCATCAAACCTGCAGCGGAGCCAAAATTTGTGTCTGATTTTTGTCCATTTTCTGGGCATGAGACTGAGAAAATCGTGGGTTTTCAGAAGTGATGGCTTTCTGCAGTTTTTTTTTGTGTTTTTTGACGATTTTATGCAAAAATCGTGCCCTGTGGTAGCTGTGCCTAGGGTTTTTGCATTCTGTTTCTGAAAAAAATTGGCTAGGGTTTTGTGCAGCTGCAAGTTTTTTAGCATTTTTTTTGCTGAAAAAAAATCGTGATGTCCCAGAGTTTTTGAAAACTTTTTCTACAAAATTTTTGCTAGTCTGCTGAAAATCGCAGCTAAGGGCTTTTCAGAGATTTTTGAAAATTCGTTTCTGCTGCTAGGGTTTCTGCCAGGGTTTTCTGAAATTTTTTTGCTCAAAAATAATTTTGCTGTTCTGAAAATTGATCAGAGTTTTTATAAAATTTTCTGAAAATTTTTGCTGTTTTTGCTCACGGCTAGGGCAGTTTTCTGAGTTTTTTGAATCTTTTTTTTGAAAAAAATATTGCCTTTTCTGCCGCCTAGGGTTTCTCGGCCTCTATTTGATGATTTTTTTTAAAAATGTGGGATTTGTGCCAGCTGATTGCCTTGGGATTCATACCAACTGATCACCGACTTTTACCTCATTTTTCATGTTTTTGGAAAACGAGAGGGATGGTGTCTTTGACCAACATCATGTTGGAAGGTAGCCAGAGGTTCAATGGTAAAAACTACAACATGTGGAAGCAGAGGATGCTCACCATCTTCGAGTATTGGTGTTTGGATGCACTTGTTTTGGGTATAGAAGCTCGCCCTACCACTGTGGGAAAGGACCAGGACAAGTATGATGGAAGTAATCGGGAGGCGGTTATGCTTCTCAAGTTGTCTGTCATTGATGAGATGTTACCAAAAATACCATTTGGTAAGCCAGCTGCGGAGATTTGAAAACATTTGAAGGATCTTCATGAAACCTTAGACAAGGGCAGGGCCTTCTTGAAAAATATGTTATTCTTGATCATGATGGACGAGAAGATGTCTTTGTAGGATCACTTGATGAAGATCAAAGACATTCACGATCAGCTAGAAGCAATAGGTCGCAAGATGGAAGAAGACATTGTGGGTATCACATTGAAGAGTTTACCACGCTCATATGAGTACTTTATCGAGACACTCAATATCACTTCTAGTCGTTGCTCCCAAACTGTTTCTTCCACCTATGAGTACTTTATTGAGACACTGTGGTTATTGAGACTCTCAATATCACTTCTACAACAGTTGACCTGAAGTTTGATGATTTGTGCAACAAGCTCTTGCAGTAGGATAGATGGAAGAAACAGTTTGGGAGCAGCAATGACACTCATAGTGTTGAACAAGGGTTTATTGCCAAAGATGGCAAAGGCAAGTACACTCAGCAGATAGGACAAAGCAAATTGGAGGATAGCTCCAAGAAGTTTTTCACATGCCATCACTGTGGTAAGATTGGTCATATGCAAAAGCATTGCAGAAAGCGGTTGGCTGATCATAAGTCTAACTAGGAAGCGTCTCAACAGAGTGCCCATGGTGCAGAGCATACTGAGCAGGAGTAGTTTGCCTATTACGCATTCATGGCCAGAAGACTATCAGATTATGGGTAGACTTAGTTTAAGTTAGTAGAATGACCATTAAGGGAGGGTATCAATATAATATTGTTATATTTAGTTTAATGGTTAGCTTTCAATTAGGATTAGTTAAAGCTTTTAGTTAGCTTTTTTAGCTTTTGGTTAGCTTTTTTAGCTTTCAGTTACTTTCAATTAAGCCTTCAGTTAGCTTTTATTAGTCTCGCTATTATTAGCTCTTTGTAGTTCTATATAAGAATGTGTTTGCATCTTATTTTTAATTAATCAATGATCTTGGAAATTATTTTGTGTGTGTTCATAGTTATTTTATATAGGTCATGGAAAGTATCAATATAGTCTTGGATTGATAGGTCATGTTCTTGGTGCAAATGTTTCCATTGAATATAACCACCATCGTATATATCATTAGGAATTTATGTAATGTCCTGGGTAGGATGGTTATCTAAAGTCCTCCAAATTTTAACAGTGAAGTCAAATCTTGGCTCTTTCTGATCACCAAGTTTTCGATGTGGGCAAGGTGAGAGCATACAAAGACCAGAATGAGGATAATAAATTTAACCAACAACTTACAATAATATTAAACCCAACAGAATCCATCAATGCTAAAATGGCAGGGAATGATATGCAAATTCCAATCATGCCAAACTAGCAGATAGCAAGTGAAAATGTGCCTGCCAAAATTCTTAACAATATCATCTGATTTTGGTTCACGCCAAATTGGTGGATAATGACATGAAAATAAAATGGATCTAGCAGTTAAACTGACCAAGATCTTCTGACAATGATAGCATGGATTTGGCAATGAATCGTCTAGGATCTTCATCAATAATAATCAAACTACTGGCGGTAAACTGTCCAGTTATTACAATATTGGATTCTTGAAAATAAATTGTGCTTCAAATGATTATTTTGCAAATTCCAAATAACTGAAAGCATTGCCCTGAAAACTGCAAATAAACTGATACCTCTGCATGATGAGCTGAAACCCAAAAAGACTGAGATCAAACATTCGGAAAAATATTCAGAAAAGCCAAAATTGAAGACTAAAGATAAATTGTATGCTGACTGATATGAAAGCCTTTACTGAAATGGTATGGCCCTTTTCAAGATTGATATGGACTGATATTTCTGCTGTAGCAGACTGTATGACAGAAATAATGGTGAGATCAGCCAATAACAGGCTGTGATTCAACCAAAAACCCATATGTCATTTCCAACTTGATGTACGACCAAATTTTTATGGTAATGGTATGGCCCAGCACAAAGAGTACAACCAATACTAGCTGTACAGCCCGAAAACTGAGATTTTTACCAGCAATTTTAACCTTTAGGAAAGGTACAACCCAAGTCTGGAACAATATGGCCAGAAAATGGAGTATGGTCAACATTTAGTCTTGAAAACCTTCTAACTTGTATGCAGCACTACAGATAGTATGGACCCCTGAAATTTTATCACAAGCTCTTGGAATTTGTTCCAAAACATGTGCAGCTAGAAGAATATAAACCAACAAATTGTACAGCAAGGGAAGGAGTTGTATAGCCTGCATAGAATGTTAAACTCATCAAATAATGATAAATAAGCAACAATATTATTTCATCACCTTCTAACCAAAACTGGAATCTTCAAACCAAAATCAACAATTGGATACTGGAAATCTTCAACAATTGTAGTACAATGGTAATTTTTGTGTAGAATTGCTTTTAATGGCTAGGAGGGTTTTTCTCTCAAAAACTATCTCACTCGAGGGTTTTCATTCTTAGGTGGAGAAAGAACTCATATTCATTATTAGAAATTGAAATTGATAGAATGAGCAAGAAGATCTTTATTTTGAAAACAATTCTCCTAATATAATTTTTTCAAGGAAAATTAATAATACAATATTCTTTTATTTTATTTATCCCTCAAGATTATAAAATATTTAAGTGTCCTTTTTAACACTCACTTTTAAGATCTTGAGCTTAGTGACACTTTATAATTCATTATAACAACTTGTTTAAATAATTAAATATAAGTTATCTTTTTTTGAATTATAACATAAAGTTACTTTCTAACAACTTAAATTTAATTATTTCCCTTTTTACCACCCCATTAGCCTACAGGAAAATTTGAGAAGAGCAGGCTAAGGGTCTTAAATAATTTTATACTAGAGAAGGGGATATTACAATTTAGGATAATATTCATCGTCGAAGGTCACTAGAAATATATCTTAAGCTAGTTTAGATTCTTTTTTTGCTGGACCTTTCTCAGGCTTTCTACCATTTCTTGCAGTATGAAGAGACTTTTAGAAGTGCAATCTTGATCTTTTCTTCATTGGAGAAGTCATTTATAAGAAGTATAATTCTAACCGATCTATCTAGTGTCTACTGCACTGGCATTGATTTCACCCTTAAACACAAACATTTTATATTCACGTGAAGGGGGGGACTAGGCCTATGAAACCTTTACCTAAGGATTGTATTGATGGAAGATCATGGAACAATGTATTTAAGGATTTTTATAAATTAGTTGTATACAAATGTTTTCTGCTATTGAAGAGCCTTTTCATTTCTGTTATTAATGATCCCATTGATTGTATTTTGTGATCTGTGCATTCTCACCATTTGAATTTGTGTACAATGACATAGAGGATAGTTTGAGGGAACTCTTTGTTGAATTTTGAATTTTAGATATTTTGACATTGTTCAGTGGGACATACGTTATTAAGATGAATCGCTCCGATTCTGCTGGTCCAAATCCTAGGAGATATTTGGGAGACAATACCCTAATTTGTTAGAATCTAGATGTGTTATATGCAGAAAAACAATATTGAACAACAAATTGGAAATGAAAAGTGACTTTCAAAGAGTGACACATAGGAAAATATTAATTTGCGCAATCTGTGCATGGCTTATTCTTGAGGTAGATGTATGGTCATCAATCTTCCATTGGCTATGCCTATACAATGATAATTATCAATATAGATATTATACATCGAGTTTCAAATATGTGGAGGTTGAAGAACTGCTGTGGAAATTGAAATAATTGCTCTTCCATGTGTGAATCTTCCTTCAACTTCAGTTGGTTAGGTTGAGTGGTTTTAGAATCTAATGCTGAAATATGGCTCTTGGGTTGTCACTCTGCACCCCATGAGATCACTGCCCCTTGACCTTGTGAGTCATATGGTGGGCTCCCCACTTAAGGATGAAGATGAAAACATTATTGTTTATTGGTGGTACCATGCCAAGTGAATCTGAACAGTTTAGCTGGTAGGTGTATGGAACCTGACAGCTAACACTGATAACTAAGTATGGTGCATGCTTGGATGGTACCTCATTTGATCTCCCTATATTGTATTGTGCCATTAGAAACATGTGTGCAGTATTTGCTGGAGACAGATTACTGCAAGTACTATGGACTTGTGGAGGTGATTCAACAGTTCTGCAAACCAAAAAACATGAGCTGTTATTATGGTAAGCCACAAGAATGGACTTGGGAGTATCATTGGAGTTGTTTGGAAAATTTACCTGAATAAGTTCATAAAAAATAATAAAAATTTAAGGCCTATGGTCTTTTATGATAATGTTCTAGTGGAAATAGGGTGCTCAAATTAACGGTGAAATTAAGAAAAACCCATGCCTGTAGGAGGTAGAATTTCAAATGATTGCTTTAGTGCTCCTTGTCTATGTGGTATATATTGGTATTGATACTGATAATACAACCCAGACTCTGTTTCTTTTATGAGCTGATAGGACTATATTGTTGAATGTGTTTCTTTGTGTTTCATTACATAAGAGCAGCATTATATATAGGCAAGAAGTTCTACAATGTCATTTAGTATTGCTAACTATTTACCTAATTTTGTTTATTTTAATCTACTCTTTACAACTGTTCTGCTATCTATCCACCCTCTATGGCTATTTGAGCTTTCCATCTACTTTTTAATTAATTACTATTTACTCTTCAGATCTGTTCAAGCTGTTAACTACTTCATATCTAGCTACCTATACAGCTATCTTACTCTAACTTCTGTCAGCCTGCATACATGTGAACTGTAGTTAAATTCTGAAATACATGGTATACCCTCATATTTCTTCCCTGCTTAGTGGAAAGTAGTCTCAATTTCTACATGATATTTGAGAATTTCTTTGGAAAAGCTGACTCAGAGAGGCATTTGACATGACTTGGTAGAGTTCCTTTTTGGCCGACAAGGTATGATACTGTGTAGTCATTTCCCCCTTGCGGTTGGTGCTGGTCCAAACATGAAGTAAAGTATTTTTGGCTAATGGTTATTGAAAATTGAGGATGGTAGTCATAGGAGGATCAAATCAAAATTTATTAGGTTCAAGTGCTCGAAGAATGGTATAAGGTCCATAATTGTGGGTTTCAATTTGTGATGTTTGTTGTGAAAAGCTATGTTTATTGAAGTGAAGCCAAACACGATCACCAACTTGAAAGGAATAAGGAACTTGATGTCGGTCATGAAGTGCCTTGAACTTTGTTTGAGTTTATTGAAGGTCCCAAATCTTTTTTCGCAGCTTGCCCAAATTTTGCACAAAGGTGGAATCTTTTTCTTGCTCCTTTTGCTAGTGGGATGCATCTTGAGTTGTAAGAGAAACTATAATTTATAAGGTGCTAAAAATTGGAAGTTATAACAAAATTTGAAAGGGGAAAATGCAATGTGGAAACATGAGTAGCTTAGTTGCAGCTATGTTGAATGAAATGCAGAGAGTGTGGACTAAAGTGATTGCACAATTGATCAAGAAGCTTCCATAATTATTGCCAAAAGTGATTCAAGAAGCATGAATCATGATTTGAAATGATAATGAATGGAAAGCTAGAATTGTTACAGATATGCTTGAAGAATATGTCCGTAGCTGTGAAGCATCAGTTGTCTTGGAGGGTGGCATAAAAATATCCATTCTGGGAAACTGGGAAACAACAACAAATATACAATCATTCCACCATTGACTGTTTGGAAAACCACTACTGAAGTCCATGGAAATGTATTTCCATTGTCAAGAAGGTACTGGTAGTGGTTGACATACTCCAAGCTTTCTATTGAAAGGCTTACATTGAATGCAAAGAGAGCACTGGCGGATGTAATACTCAACTTTCTTTTGCATAAAAGGTCAATAAAAGCTTTGTCGAAGATGATGTGAGGTCTTTTAGACACAAAAATATCCTCTTTAGGAGGATGAATGAACTTCATTTGGTAGAAGTTGGCAAGAAGAGCTTATGGAAACTCAAAGCTGAGTAAACTTATACAACAATCCATCTCGAAAACTGTAGTCAAGGAAAGGTCTTTGGTTCACCATTTTTGGGTCTTGTGAAGCTTGTACAATCAGGCCAAATTGACTATCCATGGAATAGAGAGATCTCCACTCATTGTATGCTACATGTCAAGTATCCAAAATGCTAAGTATTCAAGGAGGCTGACTAAGAAGCTCTACCACTTTGTTGGTGATACCATTCTTATAGTTTATCACCAAATAAAACTGTTAAATGTAAGATGCTGTCTTTAAATAACAATTTTCTTGAATCTTAGGCTAAAGTTAAAAAACTGAAGAGATTGGTGATCGATATGCAGAATTGTTTCCATATTGAGAATATAATGACACAATTTCTCGAGCACTTGGACCAAGGCATATAATTCTTTGTCATCTAGCAAAACAAAATAAAATTCTTTTTCATGTGTTGTAAATGAGCTATGCTTGCAACAATGCTTTAGGATAATATGCTATTAGATGTCTTGCTTGCTTAAGTATCACACCTTTTTCATATTGGAAAATGTCAATCTCAAGCTTGAATAACTTGCAAATTATGGAGGGCAAAAATAAGAGCAGAGCAAAGAGCTGCTTTCAAATAGTGAAGTGCTTGAGCAGTGCATCTACTCCAATAACGATCCTTTTAACTAGTGGCCTAATGAAGAGGATGGACAGCATGCTAGTAGTTATGTAGTAGCTTTTTATTAAGTTCATTTCTCCTAGAAAACTCTTTAGATTTGAAATGTTGGATGAAGTTGGCCTTTACTTTAGTTGGATCTGTATGTAATCCATGCTCATTAATGATGAACCCACTTAATTGAGGTTTGACCAAAGAAAGACATCTTCATCTTTGCTAAGAGATGATGTTGACAAAAGATATATAAGTGTGACTTAAGTGCAACTACTATAGCACATGTAGGTTATTTGGGTTGGGCACTTCAGTTATCTAGAAAACGGTATTTCATTCTAGAATTTGCTCATCCTAGAGCTCGATCAACATGTAGGTAGAGGTCTTTTCTAATGCTATTGTAAGAAATTTGTATTCTAATAAAAAACGTCAACCCTATTGTCATCTTTATGAATCTTCATTGATTAGAGTGTAATGATTTGACCCATCAACCTAGCATTTTAACTATCATTTCTCATAAGCCTAAAACCAACTATTGTTTTCCAAGTATGTGCATATGAGTTGGTGGAGTTTAGGGTGGGAGTCAACTATTGGGCTTTGAAATAATCAAGTATCATAACAAAAGAGAGGTATGTAACAAAAGCATGAGAATTTGAAAGCATGGGGAAGGACAAAATGGTGGCTTATCACTTACTAGTGTGGTTGGGATATTGAGATACAAAGATCTAAAAGGTAAAGTTTCAACACAATAGACTTAACTTGAGCTTTGTTTGCACATTGACCAAGTGGTCATCCACTTACTTGTCGTAGAACAAGATGTCATCAAGATATTTGACAACAAATTTGCCAAGATGGGGTCAAAAACACCATTGATGATGCACATGAGTGTGGTAGATGCATTGATAAAGCCAAATGGCATTATCAACTAGTCATTTATTCCAAACTTAGTTTTACAAGTTGTCTTCCAAACATCACGGGGTTCCATGCAAAGTTGATGATGTCGAGAAGTTAAATCAAGCTTAGTGAAGTACTTGACACCTTGATGTTGGTCCAAAAGATTATCAATCTTGGGAAGTGGGTAGTGGTTCTTCACAATGGTTTTGTTGAGAGCACAATAATTTGTGACTAATCACCATTATCTTTGTCTGTTGGCATGACAAGAGCATGATATTTTCAAGGAGAAGTATTGGGTTGAATCTTGCGCTCTTTTGAGCATTTGTTTGGTTTGTTGCTCTCTCTTAGCACTCTCAATGGGTGTTGTACGGTAATATGGTTGATTGGGCAGTTGCGAACTAGGCACTAGTTTGATAGAATATTGAATAGGGCTCAAGGGAGGAGGCTTGTTAAGCTCATAAAAAATGTTAGAATATGCATTAGCAAAAGATTTGATTGCTTTGGAAGGAAGCTTATTAGCATTATTTATCTTGTTTCCCAAATGATATGAAGAGTGAGAAATTATGCAAATTGACCTATTTAATTGCTGGCCTTTGAAAGACCAAAGGGCTAATATAAGGAGATGTGAGATTATACACTTTACCATCCTTGTTCAATTGATAGATCTTGTGGAATCCATCAAAGATGGTCTTGTGGTCATATTAATAAGGTGCTCCAAGTATCAAATTGCTACAATCCAATAAGTGACATCACAATTAACTGTATTGTGGAATGGCTCAATGGAAAATGTGACAAAACATTTATGAGAGATAAGTGTAGAATGTCAACTCGCTAGAGAGGTGATTAAAATGATATATGTGTTGCTGGATTGATTGGTCAAATGTTTGATGTAGATGAAGCCATTGTGTGAATAGCTATTCTTTGTGATCAAGGGTGTAAAATTTTTCCCAAATAGTTGCTTTGAAATCCATCCAAGCATCAATTTCTAGTCTATGCTCCCTTGGGACACATCACCTATCAAATATGGCCTCATCCTCCATAGGGGACATTTCAAGGACATGGGGACAGATAGGAAACATCCCAATCCTGTACTCTATTTTGCAAAAAAATTACAAAAGTCCTTGGTACACAATTTTTTTAAGGGACACTTTGGTATGTTAGGGGATGGCGAGCCATCCCTAGGATGACTAGGGGACATCTAAACATCTCCCAACTTTCTTGAGGACAGCTAGCCATCCCCTAATGTACCTAGGCACTTTTTTCTTTTAATTTTCTTTTGAAACTTACAACCTTTCAATGCCTGTTTGGTTTATGACATGCCCATCCAAGATTTACAAAAATTCAAGAAGTTTTTATGTTTATTAATCCTCTATCAATCAAGATTAAGTGCAAATGTCATGCCCTGACACTAAAAGATATCACCGCTAGGGATTTAATAGTACTAACATTGAACTACCATTAGAAAAGTTCAAAAGATCAAAACCTTATTGTCTAATAGAGTTTGCAACCCTTAGATGTATCTAAAGCTTTCAAGTCATTTGTCTAGACCATAGTTAGCAAATTATGAAAATGGTATGTATTGCCCCCACACTCCCACCAAACTCATTTGAATCTTGATACAATTTTACACATTACTTCGCATGAATTCACAATAGTCGTCATTATAAGTCTAACCAAGTAATAGACCAATGATTAATCATAGATGTATCTAAAGCTTTCAAGGCATATGTCTAGACCATAGTTAGCAAATTATGAAAATGGCATGTGTTGCCCCCAAACTCCCACCAAACTCATTTGAATCTTGATACATGACTACACATTACTTAGCACGAATCCACAGTAGTCATCATTATAAGTCTAGCAAACTAATAGACCAATGATTAATCATTAGATGTATCCAAAGCTTTCAAGTCATTTGTCTAGACCATAGTTAGCAAATTATGAAAATGGCATGTGTTGCCCCCAAACTCCCACCAAACTCATTTGAATCTTGATACATGGCTACACATTACCTAGCATGAATCCACAATAGTCATCATTATAAGTCTAACCAAGTAATAGACCAACGATTAATCATGATCACAAAATCTACAAATACATATCCCTTTTTGCAGATTTCTGTATCTTCACAGTTGAAATCATAGCCAAGGATTATCTTGCTTCATACATAGGACAACCTGTTTAGTAGACAAAGACTACCACATACAAAATTGGCATGCTATAGTCATTATACCGCTGAAAACAAGTTAAGTCATAGCCAGCAAGAAATGCCACTTTCATAATGCAAAAATGTATCAATCATGCCTTGCATGAACAATTCATAGAACAATCCCATCTATTAGTATCCTTGTTGAGGTCAAAATGGAACATAGCTAGTTATCTTGTTAATGAGTTTGACATTAGAACATGTAGCCTTGAAGGCTTAAGGAAAACTTCAACAATAAAACCCTCACTTGAATATACACACTTGTCAGGCATGTCTTTATTAACTCATGCTCATGTATATAAAGAATATTATAATTCCTATTCAATTACCCATTCTCATAGAGGTTGTCTAATGTCTATGATGAATGCCTGATCAATGTTATCATAAGAATATTTTAAATTTCTTTATATTTTAAAAATTTCCCTATTTTATTAATAGTTGTCCCTTGTCGTCCCCTCAAAAAAGGCTTTAGAAAAAACTCGTCTTGATAATGCTTCCCTCGTCCCCTACTGTCCCCATCCTGTAAACTTGGGGGAGCATAGCTTTTGGTTGCTATGTCGAAGCTAGATGTGACATTGCTACAAGGGGAGTGCTTGATTGTTCATATGAATCTCCACTATCATGATTTGTTGTGGCTTTTTGAGTTGAGATTGCTTCTTGAAATATGTTTCCAGGTTGCAAATCTAAGCATCTACCTTGTCCCTATTGTTTGTTCCATAAAAATGGTGAATTCATATATTGGTATCCAACTTCAAAGTAGGTTGGGCAATTGGGTTGATCAAAGGAGTTGAGCTATTTGTCTATTGTTCTTGCATTACTTGCTAAACTATGCTTGTCATCTATTGCATAAGTTGAAGTTGAAATGCATTTTATTATTGTCTTTGGTTGCGTAACTATTGGGTGAGCAACTTGACTGAATTGGGATTTTTGTGTGGAACTTGAGGGGCTAGTTGAAGTATCAGCCAAGGAATTTGATACAAAGAAAAATAATACAAATAAAAACCACCAATATTATGATCAACTATGAAGTCGGGTTCATTCAATTTGCTTGCCAAATTTGGTAGGTTTGGTCTAGGGCTGGGGTTGGGACAACCTTGGGTTTGCTGATGAAACACACTTATAATGAGAGGGAGGGTGAATCAGTATAGATTAAAACTTTACTCCTCAACTTAATCAAGCATAGCAATATTACTTCAACCCGTAATTATCCATAGCAATATCATTCATGCAAGATGTAGCAATTGAGAACATGCACAAGAGACACAATTTTATATGGAAACCCTTACAGGAGAAAACCACGGCAAAATCTTTCTTGTATTAATCTTCTTACAAAATTTGTCGGCACCAACCCACTGGAGACTCCAATCCCCACCACTAAGCACCAACTCAGTAAGAGACTCCAATCTCTTCAACAAGAGGCACCAACCTCCACAAGAACAATACGATAATTTTTATTTGCAATTTCTCAGATCTGCTCTAATACCTTCTTACAAATCTGCAAAAAATACCTCTCATAAAACTGCAATAATGTCTCCACTAAATCTGCAATAAAGTCTTCACAAAATGTGCAATGGTGTCTTCAATGATCTGCTCATAAGTCTGCCATATGCCTGCTCCAAAAACACTGATTTTTTTTTTTTTTTGATCTGCTCTTGAACAGAAAGATATTCAATAATTTCTTGCCCTCCAAATCATTTCACAACATCCTCTTCTATGTTCTCAAAGGTGGTGACCTGATTGAAGAGACATACATTTGCAAGAGGGGCAACCTTTGTTATATACACACCACTCCATATGGGTCGGCCAGCATAAATATATTTTAATTTTTTTATTTTCTTTGTCCAATGCTGGGCGCACTCTTCTAGGTGGGGTTGGCCCAAATTTGAGACCCTAATTCAATTTCAATTTTATTTCCCCAATCATGGGGCGGCTCCAAGAGGGGTCAGCCTCATAATTAATAAATCATTTAATTTAATATTTATTTTATTAGTTCAACACTCCAAAGGGGGTGATACAAATTAATTTTATTTGAGGCCACTATTATTACCTAGACGCCTTTGACATCAATAACAATATTTTTCCAACATTTGCATGACCCCATAGTGAACTTAGGTTGCTTGGGTTAGGTAGGCAGAAGCGTCAATGTGAGGGAGTTTGCACCAGTACTTGCGGGTGGAGAATGAAGTTAGTGGATTAGAGTGTATAGATAGATTGCCGAGCGTGAGACAGTCTATACCTAAGAGGTTGAAGATTGAGAGCATGTGGAAAGTGTTTGAAGAAATCTTAAAGAAGAAAGGCAAAAAGTTTGTCATAGTTGTGTTTGTAGGTGAACAGGAAGGAGAAAATCTCACATAAGTAGGCTTTGAGGAAGGCATAGAGAAAGAGAGTGAGAAAGAAGAGAAAAGTGCAACAAAGGTTGAGAGGCAAAAAGGTGTATAAATTGAAGAGAAAAATGATGTTGCAGTAGTAGATGAGTGTCCTTTGGGGGACTTAAAAGCATTGAAAAATGAAATTGCAGCTAAGAGTGAAGGTGAAGAAGGTATGGTAGCAGATAGTGGCGAGGAAAAGGTTATAGAGAAAGAGTTAATGCATAATAGTTTCCATTTGTATAGATGAAAAGATTGCAGCAGTGGAAGAAGATGTTGTAGTGGCAGGAAAAAAGGAGGTAACATTTAGATTTCCTGAATTCTATGATAAAGATTTTTATGTCAATGAAAAATATGAGAAAATGGAAGAGTGTGAAGAGGTGAAAGTAGAAGAAGAGATGGATGAAAATATAGTGGTGAAGGTGAAAGAGTGTGAAGAGGAAGTGAGGATAGAAGTATTTTATTTTCATGAGCTTGCTAGTGATGATTTATCTATAGGAAAAGATTTGTATGATGTTGTAGAGGATAGTATAGATGCATGTTGGTGGAGGTTGACGGACTTTGTTGGGTTGAATCTCACAATATTGGAGGAGAATGCGAGATACACTTGGAGGAGGTGGTCGGGTTATGGAGGAGCTGATTCCACATTGAGGAAGAGGAGTAAAGAGCATTGTTGTCAGAGGAGGAGGTTGCTTGTTCCAACTAAGTGTTGGAAGAGGAGAAAGAAGAAATTATTAGAGGTACCAATTTTAGTATTGGAGTATGCTGCAAGTTACTTGCAACTTGAGAGAGTAGTTCTACTGCTCAACTCCATTTTGTGAGTCTATGCTCACAGACTTTCTACCCGGTGTGTCTGATGTAGGAGCATCTAGGGGTACTAGCATACAACATCAACCAAAAAGAATGTATTTTAATTTTGATTGTTTCTTGAGGTTTGGTAATTATGTAGTTGGCGAATAAATTGCAATATTAAGCCTAAATAAAATATTAAATAATTGGCCTTATTATATCGTTACAAAATTGTGGTGTTGGAGATAGTTTAGGAGGCAAATTTTGATTTGTGAAATTCAAAAAGGAAAAAGAAAGGCATTTTGGGCGTGGATTTTTTTGGGAATTACAATTGGGGAGAACTCATTAAAGCTCCTCAACTGTAGCATGGAAGATTTGGATGCCCAAGTTGTGTAATTGTTGCTTTTTGCCAAGTTTAGATCTATTTGTGAGGAGTGGGGAATCCAAGTTGACCTGATTTTTGCATTCTTGGGAGTGGTTTGATTTTATTTTTTATTTTGTGGAGCATTTAATATTTTTCAATGCATTTTTCCAGGTTGGGTATGGGAGATGGAGGCCACAATAAAATGGAGGTAGTGGATGCCTTATTGGAGGTTATTGGACAATCTTGAATGATTATTCTTTTCCATAATGGAGGAGTGGAGAGGGGAGGCATGGCTTTTCTTGGAGGGGAGTTAGAAGACATTTTGTTGTAGGATTGGGAGGTGTGTTGCAGCAGCAAATGGATTATAGAATCCATAATTGAAGAGCAACAACTTTGATTGTTGAAGATTGCAGATTGGGGAGTCAATTTCTCAGTATAGGAGGATGATTTGAAGAAGAAGCATTTGTAGTTTATTTTGATGTTGTTTGCTGTCATATGGCAACTTCATAGTTGTTTTTTAAAAATTTTGTGATTTTCTTTAGCTTGTATGGCTGCACTGATGTTGTTTTAATCAAAAATGCAAATTAACAGAAAATTTAACACAGTGAACAAAGAACACAAAATTTATCTTGGGAAAACCCTCCTTCTTGAGGGAGAAAAACCTAGCAAAAATATCTCTCTTATATATTGAATTTAAAGGAGCAAAAATCTGCTTACAATCTTGGCCACACACAAGGCCAATATAATGCAATAAAGAATCGCACCTCACTTAGATGCAAATACACAATTATATGATCTCTCCTTAATGTTGATCTGCTTTATGCAATAATATGATCTGCTGCAGATGCACAAACTCCTTGATAAGTGTGAATGTCTCTTTAGAATAAAATCGATAATCAAATGAATGAGCATCTTCTTCCATATATACAAAGGTGCCTCTTCCCAAGCAAGGCGACTTTTCACAAGGGTCGGCCTCATTCAAGAACCAAGGCAACTTTTCATCTTGGGTCGGCCTTTAAAAAAAATATTTATATCATTTATTATTTTGATTTTGAGAGAAGGATATCTCCCGCAGCTAAAACATCAACACTCCCTCTTAGCTAGGGAGGTATCCTTCTAGATATCCATGTCATGGAGTCTCTCAACATGACATCCAAAATGGCTACACCCATTTGAGAAAAAGTTCATCACGGAGTCTCTCAACGTGATATCGTCATGGAGTCACTCAACATGACGTCCACCATGGCTACTCCCATGTGTGGAAAGAAACATATGCACAAGTGTCCATCACAGAGTCTCTCAACGTGATGTCGTCATGGAGTCTCTCAACATGACGTCCACCATGGCTACTCCCATGTGTGGAAAAACACAAGTACAAAGGGTTCATCACGGGGTCTCTCAACATGATGTCGTCATGGAGTCTCTCAACATGATGTCCACCATGGCTACTCCCATGTGTGGAAAGAACCACATCTCCGTCTTAGAGATGGACAAGGGAGCACACCTCATATTTCTCCGTCTAAGAGAAATATACATTACAAGGGCTTTCACCTCATACTTCTCCGTCACAGAGAAATATACACTAACAAGGGCTTTCACCTCATACGTCTCTGTCACTGAGAAATATACACTAACAAGGGCTTTCACCTCATACTTCTCCGTCACAGAGAAATATACATCACAACAGATCTTCATGATGATGTGACTCCCTCTGAAGCTCCAAGTACTTGCATCAACCTCCTGACCTCCTCGTCCAAGGTTGCCTCTGATGAATTGTCAGACTCCCTCTGAATGTTAATTCCTCCTCTTCGAAGAAACGTCTCCAGTTATGTGCCACCAACTCAGTCCCATGCAGCAAGCTATGTCTTCATGTTTGTTCATTTCTTTAGCCTACGTGTCTTCCTCACAGGATGCAGCAAGCTCTTCCTCCCTTGAATTCCTTATGCAATCTCTCATCATCTTTTTGCTCCTTGATTCATCTTGGAAGCATTTTAGAGAGACTAATAATAGTTCAAAACTATTTCGAAGAGAAATATCAATGCTAGAAGCATACATGATTCACTATTCCCAATGTTATTGCATGAATTATTATTAACTATAAAATTCATGATCATTATTCAAACATAAAATACTTATCTCTTTATGTTGGTCAATAGATGTAGTCAGGTGCTTGTCTTGCAGTCTCTTCTCAGCTGTTAAATGTAAATGATAGAGTTCCCTTAAATCTTTGAAGCCTCAAATGTATACACCATAGGTAAATTTCCAAACTTTACACCAATGCGCAGAAGCTCATATGACTTGAAGAATGAACACTGTTTTTCAGACCTGAGCATTCCATTAAACTCATATCCCATACGACACAAGAATGAGAGGAGATAACATAGAACCTACACACTGTCTTCAGCAAGAACCAAAGCATAACTCCATTACAGCCCGCACAGATCTTCAGAACAATGTCAAGAAACCAAAGTACCATCGCATCCACTCACACCAACAACAGCTTGAGATTTTTCCATATACAACCACACCATAGTCATATACTTCCAGATTTGTTCTCATAGTGACATCTAAACCTGACTTGCTGCCTTCAGACGCAATTCCTCCTAATATCTCTATATTGTTTTGTTGCTCCAATATTATATCAATAATCTATCATAGCTGAAGCTTCAAATATCAAACTCCTTGAAAGCACCTGAAGCTTAAAAATAAAATCAAATTCCTCCACACCTGGAAGTGATTTTAAATCTGTAATTGCTTCTGATCGAATTTCCCCTGAACCCGCTTTGATACCATGTTGTTGTTTTAATCAGAAATGCAAATTAACAAAAAATTCAACACAGTGAACAAAGAACACATAATTTATCCTGGGAAAACCCTCCTTCTCGAGGGAGAAAAACCAAGTCAAAATATCTCTCTTATATATTGAATTTAAAGGGGCAGAAATCTGCTTTCAATCTTGGCCACACACAAGGCCAATATAATGCAATAAAGAATCGCACCTCACTTAGATGCAAATACACAATTATATGATCTCTCCTTAATGTCAATCTGCTTTATGCAATAATATGATCTGCTGTAGATGCATGAACTCCTTGATAAGTGCGAATGTCTCTTTAGAATAAAATCGATGATCAAATGAATGAGCATCTCCTTCCATATATACAAAGTAAGGTGCCTCTTCACAAGCAAGGCGACTCTTCACAAGGGTTGGCCTCAGTCAAGAACCAAGGCGACTTTTCATCTTGGGTCGGCCTTTAAAAATAATATTTATATATCATTTATTATTTCGATTTTGAGAGAAGGATATCTCCCGCAGCTAAAACATCAACATGCACAAACCTGTGTAATCAGATTTATTTGGATTTATAAAACATTGCTGCAAATTTGGTAATAATTCTCAATTGAAATAAGATTTTTTAAAAAACTATTTAATAATTGTAAATATATTTTTGTTTTGACTTTCTTCAATTGCTGCTTATCATGCATTAAGTTCCTTAATTAATGTATTGTCTCCTGAATTACTAGTATAATTCAGAATCCAGATCACCCATTTGCATAAATATTGATTCTGCTCTTGTTCCAGCAAAATTGTTCCAAAATAGTGCATTAAGAAGAAACCAGAATTTAGGCAGTTGTAGGTTTGATAGGGTTGGCCTATTAAATCTTTACAAATCAGTTGCTTTTTTCGGATATCCTTTTGCATACAGTCCAAATTTATAATATATTTGGGTCAATTTGTTTCTCAAAAGTACCGGAAAAAACAAAAGCTACCTGATTTGGGGAAGTTTCTGTTAGAGATGAAAGCTTGATTTGCTCTCCAACCAAAATACTTGCTGCAAATCCCATGACAAGCTACAAAATGGCCAAGGAAAATCAGGACTCTATACAACAAATATTTTCATAGTCATCAAAAGAATTTGTGGTGATCTATAAAACACTGATGCTCTGTGTCAAGTGCTCACCAACAGATGAATTTTTATATCAACTCACCATTGCGACCTTCTTAGCTACTGTCTAACACTCATACATGAATGAGAATATAGTCATAAAATGTTCATCAACTCACAACACAGAGAAAATATGAAAACTAGATTATAAACAAGCTAGATAAGACACAGAAACATCAAGTTTCCTCTAGAGAAAATATAAATAGGGTGAAAAACTCCAGGAAGACTATGTTATAAACATCTCATTCACTATCTCAGGTATCCTTACAATTATTACAATGCCTCAATGGCTAATAGGAGCTTTGACAACAATTTTTACAGCTCCTTCGCACCTGTTCTCAACCCTGCAACAATAAAACCCTGACTTCCTTACACATGAGACTCCAACATCTGGAGGTTTCCAGCTAAGTCAACCCTTGGAAGTTCATGTTTACAACAGATATAATTCCTCCACCCTTCCATGGTGCCAAGAAGGTGAAAAGAATTTGAAATGAATTGATTCAATGCCAAAAACCCTTGAAATTCCACTCACTTGTTGTAACAGAACAAATTTGCTGCTAAGACAATCAGAAAAACTATGGCTTTTGAAAATTTGCCAGGACGATCAGTCTTTCAACTGATAGGGTTTGTGCCTTCACTGTACTAATCTATTCACTGGAATTGAACCTGCATTCACTTAGGCATTTAGGACATTCACTGCTTGTGGAAATCTGCCAATTCGCCAAACTGCCTTGTATGTCATGTTGATGTCTACAACTTGAATGAAAGGACACCGAGATGTTCCAAACTACCCTTGCTTCCTTCAAGTCCACTCTACACTCGTGAAACACTGGTTTTGTAAAGAACAAAGTCTCCCAGTCACAAGTCCTAAGATAAATTCTCCATATGACCCCACTGGTCCAGCTTAGTGACTTGATTGTTCAGATCATATGATCCCCTAATTTCTTTGAAGTTATCTTTACAATCTGGAGATGAAATTTTGCAAATAAACACATGTTAACTCATCTTTTAGAGACATACCATAGAAACAACTTTTCAAAAGAGTTGTCCATTTGCTGACTGCAGTCAAAATATTTTTTCTGGCCACTTGAAATAAGCTTCCACTTTGCATCAATTTGTGGGCTTCCCTTCTGCTACAATCATCTTCATACACATAGAACATCTTCATGCTACAGGTTAGGACTGCATGCGCTGATACCATGGAACAACTTACAAGCTTTTCACTATAAGGATAGAGCAAAGAAACTCGCACCAAATTAGAAAAACCGCCAAGGTTTGATATAGTACCATGTGTCTTTTATTTAAACATAATGAAATTTTTTTCCTCTTTTAGAAATCAATGTAATAGTTAATAACTATCCCTACTTTTCAAATTGAAATCACTGCAAAAAAATAATCACTGCAAAAAAATAGGAGTCTAGTTCAAAATGGGTACCAAAAAGAATTTTGTCGTTGTTGACGGCGTAGTTACTACGGCATATCCTAATGGTATGTTTTTAGTCCACCTAGATAACGATTTCGAGGTTTTACTCAATCAAGTACACTCTAAAAAATGGATTCTTTTTAATTTGATGATGTCAATCTGGCATATTTGTTCCTTTACAAATTTAAGTACATGATAATTGCTAAAGCATAGGGGATATCTACATAGCTGACTTCGGGAATATCTTGATTATATTTAGTTTCAGGTATGCCTGTTGATGTTTATGATAGCAGCTTCGGTTGTCTCTTCCAGCCGATTTATCTTTTATTTGGATAAATTAAATAATAGCTAGCAGCTATTTAATTTATAAGATTCCAAGAGGTACGATTTAATGAAGAACCTTATTCATGATTAAGCCGACTTGTCATTGGATGCGATTCCTCTCTAAGGCGCGATCTTTCATAAGAAGTTTCATTTATTAATTGTGGCCGACTCTTGGTGGAGGCCGACTTGTTGATATGTGAAGAGGCACGTCCTCTCTCCTTGTATATATATTAGATGTTTCTCTCATTTGTTCATTATCCAATTCACTTCATTCAGTTCATTCGCATATCTTACATTCACCTTCAAGAGCAGTGCGAGATATTCTTCAAGTGCAGATTGTTGAAGGCTGAGTTCATAATCTGCGATTCGCATCTGGCTGTATCTGTGTTGCATCATAAGTTTGGTGCTTATATTGTGGCCCCTCATATCGGCCTCTTTGTAAAGGAGTTGTTTTTGTGATTCAATAATATAAGAGATATTATTGGCTGGGTTTTTCTCCCTCAAGAGGAGGGTTTTCCCAGGGTATCTGCTGTGTCTTGTGTTAAGTTTTGAATTAATTTTTGTGCATGTCAATCTGATCATTAAATTTAACATGGTATCAGAGTGGGTTTGAGGAGATTGTGATCAGATTTGATACTACAGCGATACTCTATTCTCTTCGTCTTAATTCTTTGTCTATCTCTACATCAATCAAGATGGTGAACGGATTGAAAATCGAGGATAGACTCGAGGGAGCATCCAACTATACATCATGGAGATTTAGGATCATGCTCACATTGGAAGAGAATGATTTGGCTGAGTTTGTGGAGACCAAAGTTCCCAAACTTGAAGAAGAAGAAGAGAAGTTGCAATGGAGGAAGAAAGACATCAAGGCGAAGAAGTTGTTGGTTGATTCCGTCAAAGACCATATTGTTCCGATTGTCTCCAAGTTGAAGACTGCAAGGGAGATGTTCAAAACATTGGAGGAGATGTACGAAATCAACAACACTAGCCGGGCACTTGCGCTGAAGCAACAACTTCACCATGTGAAGATGGCGAAAGGAGAAACAATGATTGCCTACTTCATGAGGATTTCAGAATTGAGAGATCAACTCTCTACAATTGGTCATGTGGTCGATGATAAAGACTTGACGATGCTTGCTCTCAACGGTTTGCCATTATCATGGGAGTCCTACATTCAAGGAATTAGTGCAAGATCCAAACTTCCGAAGTTCGATCACTTGAGGGCCAATTGCATTCAAGAAGAGTCAAGATTGGTGGCTAGAGGCGTTGGTCAAAGTTTGTCTAATGAAGATATTCATGTTCTCGCCTCCCAAGCTTCGAAGAAGAACGAAAAAGATGGATAGAAAGGATTCTTCAAGAGGAATCGAGATAAGGGAAATGATGGTGCTCCCCCTTCCAAGAAAAAGAGAGACTTGTCCAAGATCCAATGCTTTAGGTGTGATAAGTTTGGCCACTTTGCTAAGCATTGTCCAACTAGACCTAAGCAACAAGCCACCGTTGCAGATATTGATGATGCTTCTCCGTAGAAGGATACATGTGAATACTTATTCTACTCGGCATTGTCAAGCAGTGTACCTACTGACACCAACACTTGGCTGATCGACAGTGGTGCTTCACGACACATCACGGGGTTCAAGGAGCATTATCAAGCTTGGTGGAGAGATATTCATCCGAACAAGTCATCATTGGAGATGATGCTAGCTACTCCATGAAAGGGATTGGGACCTCTACACTCCATTTGGATTCCGGCATCACACTTCAATTGAGCAATGTTCTTTATGTTCCAGGAATCAAGCATAATCTCATCTCAATTTCAGCCTTGGAAGATAAAGGATATCAAGTTGCCTTCTCCAAAGGCAAAGTTCTAGTGTGGATGGAGAATTCTAGCTTCAAAAATGCTCAAGTAATTGGAGTTAGACATGAAAGTCTTTACAGGCTCTGCACGTGTCCTCAACAAGCTTTGGTCCATGATTCTTCAAGTCTATGTGATCTTTGGCATCGGAGATTGGCTCACCTACACTTCCGAGCCTTACCTATCATGGAGAAGATGGTGACGGGTCTTCCTAAGTTCAATCAGAAGCATGAAGGAACTTGCAAAGGTTGTGCATTAGGTAAGAATATAAAAGCTCCTTTCCATAGTAGAGAAAATAGATCTAAGTGCATTTTAGACCTTAATTCATTCTAATTTATGTGGACCTATGTTTGTTCCGTCTTCGAGTGGATTTTTGTATTATGTTTTGTTTATTGATGACCACTCTAGAAAGACTTGGATTTATTTTTTGAAAACTAAAGAGTCTGAGGAAGTGTTAGGAAGGTTTAAGGAGTTCAAAGCCTTGGTAGAGAATCTTTCTGGTAAAAGAATCAAGGTCCTCAGATCAGATAATGGTAGAGAATACACCTCTGGCAGCTTTAGGGATTTTTGTATTGATGCAGGGATTAAGAGGGAGTTTTGTGTCCCCTAAAATCCTCAACAGAATGGTGTTGCAGAAAGAAAGAACAGGACGATCGTGGAAGCAGCGAAGGCCATGATCCATGACCAAGATTTGCAAACCTTCTTATGGGAAAAAGCTTCCAGGATGGCTGTATATGTTCAAAACATAAGTCCTCACAAGGTCTTGGAGAATATGACTCCGGAAGAAGCCTTTACAGGGAAGAAGCCTGAAGTCAGTCATTTGAGGATCTTTGGATGTCCTGTCTATGTTCATGTTCCAAAGGAAAAGAGAACTAAGTTGGAGCCTTCTGGCAAGAAGGGAATATTTGTGGGCTACAGTGAGACATCAAAAGCCTACAGGATATACATTCCAGGACAGAAGATGATCGAGATCAGTAGGGATGTCACATTCGAGGAAGATGTTGCATTCAAGAGATCCAGGGGCATTCATATGGAGATCGATAATGAAGAGTCTCCTCAGGATATGGAAGTTGACCATACTCCTGAGATTTAGAGGGAGACTTCGGAACCGAAGGAAGATCTTGATCCAGTTGAACCCTTGGAACCTACTGATGGGCCTACCGACATTGTTATTGGGAGAAAGAGACCTCTATGGGCCAGGCGTACTATGCAAGAGGCTGAAAGTTTTGCAGCTCCTAGAGGCACATTAGAGAAAGTAAAAGGCCACATAAGTTCTCCAGTTATGTTGCCTTAATGAGTCAGATTATTGAATCCGAGCCTACCTGTGTTGAGGAAGCATCTAGTCACAGGTTTGGAGAGATGCTATGAGAGGAGTATCAATCAATTCTCAAGAATGATGTTTGGGACATTGTTCCTAGACCCGAGGGCAAGTCTGTGGTATCTTCAAAATGGCTCTTCAAGATCAAGCATGCTGCAGATGGGAGCATTGAGAAGTACAAGGAAAGATTTGTGGCTCATGGGTTTTCACAGAAAGAGGGAGTTGATTATGAAGAAACATTTGCTCCTGTTGCTCGCTATACTTCTGGTAGAATCATCATTGCTGCATCTAAAGGATGGAAGATTCATCAAATGGACGTGAAGACAGCCTTTCTCAATGGTGTGATCGAGGAAGAAGTTTATATCGAGCAACCTGATGGATTTGAGGTTCATGGGAAGGAGTCTCATGTTTGCAAGCTGAAGAAGGCCTTGTATGGTCTTAAGCAGGCTCCTCGAGCTTGGTACGAAAGGATTGATCGTTACCTGTCAAGTTTGGGCTTCTTGAAGAATGATGCTGACTCAAATCTCTACTTCAAGGTAATCAATGATGAAGCATTAATTTTGGTGTTATATGTCGATGATTTGATTCTTACTGGAGAAGATCACCTGATTCTCAAGTGTAAGAAGGAGTTGACTTCTGAATTTGAGATGGACCTTGGGCTCATGCATTACTTCCTTGGATTAGAAGTCTGGCAGAAACCAGATGAGATGATTCTAAGTCAAGGAAAGTACACCATTGATATACTTAAGAGATTTGGAATGATGGATTGCAAATCCATGTCTACACCTATGGAGACCAACTTACATAAATTGAAGGAGGCTGCAGCTAGTTCAGACTTGGTGGATCCTACATTGTACAGACAGCTGATTGGGTCCTTGATGTATCTAGTTAACACTAGACCAGATATCTGTTATGTTGTGAGTGCACTTAGTCAGTTCATGTGTGAGTCGAGACAGATACATCTTGTTGCAGCTAAACAGATCCTGAGATACTTGCGTGGCACAATTGGATATGGGTTGAGGTACTCTTCAGATGCAGACTTGGAGTTACATGGTTATATTGATTCTGATTGGGCAGGGTGTGTCACAGATCGGAAGAGCACCTCTGGTTGTTGCTTCAGTTTGGGTTCTGCTATGATATCCTGGTGCAACAGAAGTCATCTGTAGCATTGAGCAGTAGAGGCAAAGTATATTGCAGCTTGTATGGCAGCTCGGGAAGCAGTGTGGCTTTGTAAGCTCCTTGCAGGATTGTTTGGACAATCAATGGAGCCTACTATCATTCATTGTGATAATCAGAGTTGCGTGAAGCTATCTATCAATCCTGTGTTCCATGACAGAACCAAGCATGTTGAGATCAAGTACCACTATATTAGAGATATGGTATTGCGGAAGGCTATACAGTTGAGGTATATCAGCACTAATGAGTAGATGGCAGACATTCTCACCAAGCCTCTCTCCAGAATAAAGTTTGTGTACTTTCGAGATAAGCTTGGTATGGTGGAGAATCCAGCCTTAACTGAGAAAGAGTCTCAATATCAGTGAGCCTGTTTAATGAGTTCTTCTCTGTGAGAGAAGTTTGAGGTGAAATCCCTTGTTTAATGAGTTCTTCTGCGAGAGAAGTTCGAGGTGAAATCCCTTGTTAATGCATTTCTTTTTGAGATTTGAGGTGAAAGCCCTTGTTTCCACCCTTTGAGAGAGTCATGTTGGATGTCATGTGTGTGACTCCATGACACATTTTGTACTTGTGTTTCACCCTCTGGGAGAGCCATGGTGAAAGTCATGTTGAGGTGACAACATCACGTAAGTGATGAACACTTGTACACACCATAGTATGGTTGTAGCCATTATGGTTGATATCGTGTTGAGGTGATATCTGATATCACGATGAGGTGATATTCTTCTTTTCACTTATGGTTGTAGCCATAGTGGTAGACATCACGATGAGGTGATTTGTCATGTGTAGCTGGAAGTATCCTCCCTAGCTGACAGGGAGTGTTGATGTTTATGATAGCAGCTTCGGTTGTCTCTTCCAGCCGATTTATCTTTTATTTGGATAAATTAAATAATAGCTAGCAGCTATTTAATTTATAAGACTCCAAGAGGTACGATTTAATGAAGAACCTTATTCATGATTAGGCCGACTTGTTATTGGATGCGATTCCTCTCTAAGGCGTGATCTTTCATAAGAAGTTTCATTTATTAATTGTGGCCGACTCTTGGTGGAGGCCGACTTGTTGATATGTGAAGAGGCACGTCCTCTCTCCTTGTATATATATTAGATGTTTCTCTCATTTGTTCATTATCCAATTCACTTCATTCAGTTCATTCGCATATCTTACATTCACCTTCAAGAGCAGTGTGAGATATTCTTCGAGTGCAGATTGTTGAAGGCTGAGTTCATAATCTGCGATTCACATCTGGCTGTATCTGTGTTGCATCATAAGTTTGGTGCTTATATTGTGGCCCCTCATATCGGCCTCTTTGTAAAGGAGTTGTTTTTGTGATTCAATAATATAAGAGATATTATTGGCTGGGTTTTTCTCCCTCAAGAGGAGGGTTTTCCCAGGGTATCTGCTGTGTCTTGTGTTAAGTTTTGAATTAATTTTTGTGCATGTCAATCTGATCATTAAATTTAACAATGCCCATGGCCAAAACCTCTAGGGACATCAAGTCAAAGTATATATGAACTAATATAAAGGAATATTTGATAATACAATGTAGTATGCTTGAGCTTCACCTTCCTTTTGAGAATCCTTGCCTCATTGACTGTTTTTCTAGCCAGGTCTTTGGTACTTCCTTCTGTCTCTTTTATCTCTATCTCACTTGCTTCTGCATCTCTCTTTTAATTTCTTTTGGGATTCCGATGTAGGGTAGGAATTGCATTTGTACACCTTGTGCTTAGTTCCCACATTTCAATTGCCAAAATTTGGCCAGTACAGTGTCCTGAATCCACTCCCTCTATCGATTTTGTACTGAATATATAATTAGATGTTTACAAAACTCGTGGATTACAATATCGATGGCATCAAAAACATAAATCACATGGAGTTATAAACTACGGTAGAGAGTAGCCTGTATCATTCATTAGAGCATCACTAATTCTACGGGGGGTCCTGAGCTGCCATCTCAGATAGGTCCTTGATGCTGTTGCAGTCATAGTAGCATTGGCAGGGATTGGGATTGACTTGGAAAACCAAAAGTATAATTGTAATTCAATCATTTGGGATTTAATCAGCAAAAACTTTGGAAATAAAAAACACTATTTTTGTAATTTCAAGCGAAATAAACGGGGAAGAAATGCCAGTTTTCCATCCTCTGTGGTCCAAAACAATCTTTATTTTTTGGTCTTATTGCTTTTAGTTTTAACTTAACTCCAAGAGTCCAGATAACAAACCCTTAAAAAAATGCAAGTGTGAAGGCCATAGAGAAGTAATTAATTCTGACTATGTGCTTTTTTTTTTTTGCTTTTTTAGGGTTAAGAAAGTCATAATTTTGTTTTTAATTTATTTTGAGGTGTTTTTATGCACCAATTTTGACCTATGGGACTTGCAAATCCTGGTGACTTTGGTGAGTCTGACTCATAGACTCTCCCACATTTGCAGCCGAGTTTACAAGCTTCACTTGGTCTGTCTTGGCTCAGCAAGTCTGCCAAGTACCCAACGAATCTTGTAGCATGGAAATCAGAGGCACCCTGTACCCTCATACCTCGATTTTCAAAGAGGCATGCCTATGCTTTTACTTGTAGCCTTATACACATTTCTACCTATGGCCTATGTCTTGTACAGAAAAATATTACTCATACCTGTTTATATCCTTTTGTAGGATCTGCTAAGATTTTAGTTGTAAATTTTAGATGCATAAAAGATTTTAGCCTTAGGTATAGCATATCATGATAGATTAATGCTTTTTATGCTATTGACATTAATGTTTTTCCTTGGAAGCAAACTTTAAGAAAACCAGAGTTTTGCAAAATACAACTTTTTTTTAAAGAATTATTTGATATAATTATGTATAAGCATATCTTGATGGATTAATGCTTTTCATGATATTGATCTTGATGTTTTTCTTTGGAAGCAAACTTTAAGAAATTACAGTGTTTCAAAAGATAATTTTTTTTTCAAAAGAAATTTTTGATATATTTAGTTTTATTTTGCATGTGCTTCTGTCTCACCTTTTCTTACCTTAAATTTAGCATCTCAACATTTTGTTGAATGATCATTTTTATCAGTTAAATAGTTATCTAACTCACATGTTGTTTTGTATAGATATTGCATCTTTTTGCAGTCAAGAAGATTTTCACTTCTGAACAGATGAGCTCAATACCTTCACGTGAAGGAGTTGAAAGGTTAGTTTATCCAATATTTTTTTTTTAAACTATGAAATGAAATAAAGTTAAGCTTAATGCCTATGGATGACAAAAAACAGTCAGTGGCCTTTATAGAAAGATGCAAGTATTAAGAAGATAAGGGTAATGTCTAATGCATCCTCAATACAAATACTTTTTGTTCCACAAGGAATTGTGATGTGTTTTTATGGTATTGCAGGTCTGTTCATTATCTCTTATTTGTGGTGCACTATTTTGTGCAATGTGGGTAGTGGCTATAAACAGTTTGATGAAAAAGGAGTTGTATGCCTTTTTCGTTAGGGATCTCTAGGAAGAAATCGTATTATTTTCCTCCAATTTCTTATGAAGGGTATTCAGGTGATCAAATAGGGAAGTTCAAGAAGGTTTTTTTCCTCGTCATGTTCTTTATATGGAAATGAAGGGCCAATAAGACATCCTCTTAACTCGTATTGAGGAAAATCTAACCTACCATGAAATGGAACAAAAAGCTACTGAATTAGTTGAAGGATTTTGAAATGGGGGAAAGACTTCTTTTTTAATAAACAAATTGATAGATCTTGTATTAGTAGATACCAGAAAAAGTTTCGATATAAAATTTGTCTAGAGGGGAAGACCTTATAGGCAGTTTATTTCCACCAACACGAAATGTTACTTATGGGAGCATACTGGTATTCTTTGGCAGCTTACAAACACTCCATATCATTCTTTATCTATTAGATAGGGACAAAAGGTCCAATAAACATGGATATAACATCTCAAAAGAATATAATGAAGTGAATAACTAAATTTTTTTACACGTTTTTCACACATGCGCCCAAAACTCAAAATTATATCTGCTATATGTACCAGAGAGTGCAAAATTGGTATTATTAGACTCAAACTTCAATTTATTTGCTGCTTGAATTGAAGTGATTCTTTGGGTCAAGAGTTAAATAAGAAAACAATAAATAGAAAACTACTCTAGATCAAAGTGATTTTCTAGGATTGATCCTTCTTTAGTCTAATTCTCATTTGGAACAAACCATCCGTCATCCAAAAGATATTTTCTCTCGATGTTGAAGAATTACGCAAAAAGAGCTGTCTATGGATTCCTTACCCCATTGTATAATTTGTACTTTGTTCAGATTTTGGACAGAGATGATGAGCCAATTGAGTTCATTAGTGATTCACGAATTGGAAGTCACCAAATATAAAGCATTAGCCTCTCTACAATATTTTACATGTTGAATAGTATTGTCCAGGGGAATTTCAATTTCATTACAAAATGGCTTGGAATCGTGGGTTACAAATTGGTGGAATTCTGGTCAATCAATTTTTTTTTTTTGATTATTTACATGAAGAAAATGCTATAGCAATTTTTTTGAAAATAGAAGAACTATTCTTGTTAGAAATAATGGTGGAAGTTTATTCGAAAATGCATTCACAAGATCTTCATGTAGAGATGTAGGAAAAAATGATCCAATTGGTCAAAGTATATTATCATAATCTCACATTTATTAGCAAATTCTTGGATCCAAGAAGTCTTCTACAGCTTAAATAATACAATCAAATCTTTTTCTATTCGTTTAGCAACTGATCTATGTATTGGGTTTCATTCACCCCATGGTTGGGAACTATTGATGGATTTGATTTTCGAAAATTGTGGATTTGCCCATAACAAATGAATAATATCTGGTCTTGTTTCAACTTTTCCACTCATTTTAGGCACAATTTTCAAATATTGGATCTTTCATCATTTGAATCATACATCTTCTTCACTTGCAGTAATTTGTCACTCGATGAATGAATAACAAATGGGTTTATCCCCCCTTTCCCCCCACTTTTTTATTTTATTGAGGGTGATACTTCTTATTTTTTATCTTTAGGTTCTATATAGTAGCAGAATTGCAGTATTTTCAATAAAAGAATTGTAACGAAAAAATTAACCATGCAAAATAGAAATACTTATGATGAGTGAGTGAAAAAGTGGATAGCTCAATCAATTTCTGTCTTAATAATGATAGATATATCATATAATGACTCGGACATCTATTGCAAATGCATATCCCATTTTTACAAAGCAAGGTTATGAAAATCCTTGAGAAGCAACTGGGCGTATTGTATGTGCCAATTGTCATTTGGCGAAAAAACAGCTGTGGAGATTGAAGTTCCACAGTCCATGCTTCTTGATACCATTTTCGAAGCAAGTTCTTGCTAATGTTAAGAAAGGAACTTTAAATTTAGGAGCCATTCTTATTTTACCGGAAGGTTCTGAATATGTTGCTTCTGTTAATTTGAAACAATTAGAGAATCTAAGGAATGAGACCGGCTCAGTTTTGGTCACAATTTTGTTCTTGGTATTTAACTTGTATCATATATATTATTTTGCAAGTATGACTAGACATAGAGCTGGATTAGGAGCATTCTTGATCTGGTTGGTCTTTTTGGACAATGGGGAACAGCATTATTTTATATACTACAACTAAACAAGAAATGATATTTTTAACAAAATACAAAGTCATAAGGTCTTTAACTAGGACACAACAGTCTGAATCCAGATTTAAAGGATAATCCAGGTAGTTTTATTATTTGCTTGTCCTCAAATCTCTGTCTAGAAAACTGTAAATGACAATGTGTTAACATAGTTTTTCAGAATAACCCGTCTATACTCGGTGTTACATTCAAGGTAATTGCTAGAAAGAGCACCTAACCGATTAGACATAAAACATTGAACATTTGAGGCATACCCCCCTCAAAAAGTTACAGTACCATAAGATGGCCAACAGAAAAGGATAAACAAGATATGAAGTCACTGTGAGCCAGGAGCCTTTGGTTGGAAGCCAAATCGTCTTCCACTCAGCATATCAGTCTCTATCAACAATTTCTGTGCTCTGTCCGCCATGAGTGATGAGTCTTCATCCTGAACCTTGTCTTCATTAAACAGATTGGCAATTATTCTGATGAAGGCTATGAGAAGTCAGAATCGCACGAGGTCAACAGTTTTATCTATCATGTATGCTTCTGAATAACTATTTCACTGAATTGGGTACATCTGCTGTGAACTTTTCTAAATCAGCAGCTGGATTCAGAAGGTGAGGTTTAGAATCAATAGCCTCACTTTCCCATTCCCTTTGCATTTATAGTCTGGAGTTGAACCTGTTTCTGAATACACATTCCTTTGATGCTATCATGTTCAGGTTTCATGGCAGAAATTTCCTGAGTAACTTTTAGTGACTTTTAGATTCACTCTGGTTGGGGGCATCTGAAGACAAGCCAACAGAGAGAGTTAGAATGAAACATAAAGGTTTTGAAATGCTCTTTCATAGCAATAGCACCCTTCAGAGCAGACTCCAATTCATCTTGGATACAATCATTGACTTTCAGTCAATTTGTCCTTTGAGAGAGCCTGTAATCCATTACTGACGGAATTTCAATTGGATGATGGCCAGGACATTTTGAAAACAGAATGATGGGTATGAGTATTGAGGGGTATTGGGCAAGGGAATGGGTACAGGGGGAGTTTTAGAAACCACTGGTTTTGTATTATTCAATAAGGCTCAAAGATTCCATATTCTCGAGAACCTTCTGACCATTAACTGGGAGCAGAGTGATTTGAGGCCAACAAGCTTTGAAGCTGGTCTTCGATCTTATGTTTTGGTCTTTTGCCAACAATTTGTGCAGAGGGATTAGTGGGGTGCCAAGGAGCTGATGTAGATGAACATTTGGCTGGTTACTTAAGGGGTTTATTTGTAAGGACTTGACCTTTCTGAGAGTTTTTTGGCTACCATTGCAACAACAGGTAAAAGCATAACACAAGGCAAAAGTCCAGTTGTATGTTTATATCGGAAAACTACTATATGCTGCAATCAAGTTCAGATTTTTTCTCTGCACATAACTCTAACTCACATATACATTACACTTTTTGTTATAATCCTATGCAATGATCTTTGTGGCAATTATTCTGTATTTCTCAGACAATTTAACTTTTGTGTCAAGTGACCATGGTATAAAGTAAGTAATGAGGGTAGTATTTTGAAAAGATGTTATGAGAGTGTTTTCATTAAAAAAGAGTCTAAGATAACACGCCTCTTCTCTTAAGACTTTAGGTCTCTTTACATGACATAAGTACTACACAACTACAATTTCATCTTGTCCTAATCCTCTGTATAAGCTTCCTACCCTCTTTTGGTCATGCATTGTTATAAAGTTGGAATGACAGATTCTTTTTTTCATTTTTACCAAGAGACTGTAGATTCTAGACACTTCTTATATTACATTGTATGATTGGTCTTTGGTGGGTTTCGCAGCTTTGAAGAGTCCATTTGGAAGCTCACACGTCATGAAAACCCAGAGGTAACATGTCTGTTCCATTAATAACCTATTCAACTGTTTTTCAACAAGCATTTGTTTTACTAGATATTCTTATTTCTAATTAACAACATTTTTCAGTAGATTGCATCAAATTTCAGGTGTATTCTTTCAGTTCTTTTTGTGACCAGATGCATGATAACTTAATCAGAAGGCAAATTGTGGCAGATTGTCGCAAGGCTCAAGTTTGGCAGTACATGTAGACATGCAAACTGACTGTGTATGTGCTTTTGTATCACAGGTGCAAAAACTTGCTCGTCAAATTATAGAGATCTGGGGTATTTTACCTATTCGAAAACCGTTTGAGGTAAAGCAATCACCCCGTGGATCTTCACTTCTTAAAGCCAACAATCAAACCTGGAGAAAGGACAAGCTTCCTTTAAATCCGAAGGCATCTTTTACAAACAAATCCAACATGCCAGGAAAAATTGAAGATGGTACAATTGCAGATTGTGGGCAACTCATGGAAGAGAAGGAAACTGCCAGGGTAACAGAAGAGAAAGAAAAGGGAATAATAGTTGAGCCTGTTAATGAATGGAATTCAAATGACCAGATCTACTCTATAAATGGTGAAAAGAAATGTAATCTGGGCGACTCAAGACAGCCCCTTGGATCTGAGAAACAGCGGTCAGATTCATCATCAAAAGATCAATTTCCTGGAGATTATTCATGTGTACAGGAACAAAAGAGCTTTCCTCCTGTTAACGTTTCAGAGGAAAGACAGTGGCCCCAAGGTCCAAGGAGAAAATTCTGTAACAAAAATGACAGATGGCCTCCTAGGTATCCTTCATCTCATAGGAATATGTTTTGTCATGAAACAGGGCCTCATGAGAGTAGACCAAGCCTTGCAGGTGGCACACATACATTGGACAAGAAAAATGAACTGCAGCATGGAGTTCAAGTACAAGTCAGCACAGCAACAGCAGTAAATTCCAACCAAAATATGATCATGCCGCCAGCACCATCCCCTGTAGGAATTATTCCATTTGTACCACAAGAAAGTGGAGTTGGAAATGGATTAACACAGGTTTCTCCTCATATGCCAGTTGCATATGGTATACCTTTAGAACTCTTTCAGAAGCTTCATGGCTTGCCCCTCTGCATGTCTGTTGATACCTCAGCTACTCGAGGAATGCAACCAAGAGAATTTGGAGGAATGATGAGCACCACTCCTTGCCGTATACCATGTGAGCATTTCTCAATGCAACAAACAACAAATATAGTGCGACCATTTCATAGTTCTGGATGTTCGGTTTCTCTTCCTGGATTTCCTCTTGATCCACGTACATCAGCAGTACCAATAGGTGCTCCATTTGGTGTCCATTCTGGATTTAGGCCACTTCCATTCCACCATATATCTCAGGCACCAGACAATCAAATACATCGGCAGGGTTTTTTATGTCATTCCAAGAAGAGTATACCAAATGTTGTGGACCAAGATACACTTGAACCTGAGCCCCCTGTGCCAGGGCTTTCACCACCACGTTTTTCAGAAAATTCTAACTCTACTCGTGCTTTGCCTCCTTTTGGTTCAGTTAATGAAAGAAACAAAACTTCTGATTTGTTCAAAGGAAGAACTAGTTTGTTGTATAACAAGGATAGACAAGCAATGCCAAGCAAAAGTGAAAAAGATATCCCCAATCTGATGGTGCAGGACTCGCCTAATACGAATTTTTCAAGATATGGCAGTGAATTGGCAGCTAGACCATGCTCTAGTCAAATGTCATGCCCAGTTGATGGTGACATGGCCAGTCATGCATCTCAGCAACATGATTCGTGTTCTAGTCCACCATGCATGGAAAAGGTTCATCCCTCTTCAAACAAAATGTATTCTCCAAAAGCCGAGCAATTTTCTCCAGGATCTTGGTGTCAGGGAGGACCTAAGCAAAATGGTTTTTCCGTGAAATCTGATATTAAAATTGAAGAATGCAGAACAGTCAACAATGCACAGAGCCTCATTTGTGATGGACAACATAAAGAAGCCAGAGAAGTTCCAAAGGAACAGGTTGATGTTCTTAAGTATAATATAGACTCAAGTTTTAGTTATTACAAAGGTGTGTCTACAAGCCCAAATGCAGCTGAAATTCAATCTGAATCCTGTGCAAATGAGGTGCTTGGGCATACAAAATATAGCGGCTCTCAAGGTGGTGCTGAACACAAAGGCATAGATAAAGATTTTAATACATGCTGGGAAGAACGTGCATCTTCTATGGATAGAAGTCATCCTGCAGTGCTGGAAAACTGGCATAATTAAAATCTCTTCTTCTGCAGTTAATTGTTAAAATATGGTGCTATAAAATGGTGGGTATAAGTATGGTTATATGCTTTGTTTGTTCATCTGAACTTCTAGATTTAATTGCTTCTCTTTTCTAACATTTAGATTTAATTTTTTTTTCTTGAGGGTAGAGGGGGTGAGTGGGAGAAGAAAGAGGAGGGCATAGCTGGGCAGTGCTGGAAGGGAGGGAAATTGTTATATTTAGATGAGCTGCAGTATATTGTGTTGATTTTTCTAGTGACATTCAATGAGAAATCTTTTTTAAAGAATAATTGAAAGCGAATTTGTAACATCTGAATCATTTCAGGGAAGCATTCATATGCATCTCCAGACATGTGTTGGATGCACTTCATACAGGGTATATCTCTGAAGATAGCATATTAATTTTGACAAAATTGCTCAAATATCTCCAATGGTGCTTGCACTATTTGTAATTCCTACGAAATTGTTTATGATTAGGGTTAAAGAACATTGGTATAATTAGATACACGTTTATCTGCAGTGGGTTGTTGAGCAGACATTTGAAACTTTAAGAGTTTCCTTGTGTCAGCAGTTAAGTTATCAAGATTACATGCATCCACAGAATTTCAGTTTTGTGTATTTTGGCATCTGTGAATTTATACTAATCTGTAGATGTCGGGGAAGCCTATGATGGTAACTAGGTCTTATAAGTTATTGCATGTGGTATAGTTTCTTTTTCTTTTTGGAGAAAGAGTCAAATATATTAAATAAAAAGTGTAAGGTTAACAAAAAACTCAATCTAGGGTGTAGCCTTAACATATGGAAGAGCACTATACAGAAAACATGGCAGCAAAGATAAATGCTTAAAAAGACGAGGATAAATATTAAAAACTATATCAACTAGCACTGAAACTAAAAGCAGTTTGACTCGAGTATTGCATGAGATTTATAGAAAAGGGGTCACCTAACATTCCAGAGTGTGTAAACCATATACTCTTCAGCAAAGGAACACAACATCATTCCTTTGAGCCAGGAACTTCCTTTTTTTCTCTGCCGGTCTTTTCAGTCACCTGCCACTTGAGGTGTCCCTGTCTTGGGACAGGCCTTATAGGAATGCTGTGACCCTAAATCCAACTATGTACCATTGAACTCGACATTTTGTTGGTGGATAGTTAGGGGTGTTGGTTGCCATCTCCCCATAAACTGTATTTTCCGGCAGACCAATACAACAGGTTTGCTGTTGAAAAACAACTCTTAGAAAGATGATGCCCTTTGCTAGTGAGGTCATCAACTTGTTGAGATTATGGTTGGTTTTCCATATGCTCTGAGGTTCTCATTCAGGAACCTTATGCTGCTATCAATGGTATAGGGCACAAACTATGCCTCTCTTGGGGGACGAGGGCTTGGGGGTTTACCAGTTATGAAGTGAGATTGCTGACATTTTGCTGCAAGGCTGGGCCTAGGGCATGGTGGGTGGTTTTTGAGTGCAGATTGAGGGGTTGAGGTTTCTTTGGATTAGGTAGGCTAGATCCTTAAAGGATTTCACTTTGATGTGGTTACTTAGGATATACGGTTGTTTTATTGGAGAGGATGGAGAAACTAGGACTACCTAAGCTTGGTGGAGGGATTGAGTTAGGTTTGGTTGACGGGTAAAAAGGAGACAATGGGGCTGGGAGGCAGGTTGGCAGGTGGGGCGAGTGGTTGATTTGGGGGAGCTGGGAATGAGGTCAACTAATCATCTTCTATGAGGATGGTGGGTTTTCCTTTTTTAGACTTTTTTGCTAGCTCATCTACCTTTCCATCTTGCATTTTCTTGTGTATGGGCCACTTAAGCATTGTCTTAGTTTTGGTTTTCCTAGAGTACACGTTTTTTGTGGATGTGGGGGACTAGGAAGGGAGTTTGCAATATTATTTTCTTTGTCCAAAGACTTGAGGATTAAATGAAATCTTTTTCTGATCTTGTGAAATAATGTCCAAAGACCTAATAAAAAGATTGACAACAAGTTGTGGTTCTAATGTACATAAGTGAAATCCAAGCATGTTCACTAAGATCATTGTATGTAGTTTGTAAATCATTTGATTGTAACCATAGTAGCATTATTTAGAATTGAGATTGACTCAGCAAACTAAAAGTATAAATGGAATTCAATTACTTGGATTTAATCCGTTGTAACCCAATATTTTTTTTCCTTTTTATAACCAAAATGGGGTTTTGTGGGCCCAATTTAAAGCCTTTGAGGCCCTAAGGGGACCTTCATGGCGCATTTACCTTTTTTGGTTCTTCCTCTCCATCCTCTTCCTCTTCCTCTTGCAACTTGTTGTTGGTGATTTGAAATTAGGGTGGGCATGTGTTTTCATAGATTTTAGGGTGGGGGGCTTGGTGGGCCTCCTTTTAGATTAGGCTTAGCGTTTCTATATTTAAAAAAAATTATGAGTTTTAAGATAATAGGAACTTCTTTAAAAGGTGTTTTGGAGATGCCTTGCCCTCCCCAGTATAGTTGATGGAATTCGCATGTCCCCTAACTTTACCAAAGATGACATGGTGTCTCTAAGTCAAACCCCCATTGGGGAATGTCTCCAAGGATGTCTACTGCACTACAAGGCCGTCTTGAGGATAGCCCCCTTTGGAGATGTATTTGTGGGAATGGTGGGGTGATGTTTCGTCCCCAACTCTTGGAAGCTAAGATTCCAAATCAGAGTTAGGTACATGAGTGGCATGTTGGTATGACAATTTTTGGGGAGGCTGGGTATGTCTATACAAAACATAGAAAATCATAAATATATATGTATTTGCAGCCTACAAACATGAATTAAGTTCAAAATACTCCATATCATGCATATGCTGAACAAAACTACCATAAATATTACAAATTTGAAATACAATATATACTAATTTGATATCAATTTGTCAAACTTGATTGTCATGATAGATATTCATTGTTCAGCGTTCAAATAATTTAATAACACAATTGGTAATCAATGTCATTTGGGTCTTCATCAAGATCGACATCATCATCATCATTCACATTAGACATGGGGTAGATTAAAAGAATCACAAGTAGCTCTACCACCACTTGTAGTAAAAGTATGTTGGCTTTTTGATTCCTCAACAAGTGATGAACTATTCCTACCGACAATCCCAAATTTAGTAGACAATGGTTGCCTACACCCATGATTCTCAGCAAAGCAAGAACCTAGTAGTCAGACTTCTAAATACATTGAAGATATTGTTACTACTCCAAGCTAAGTTAAATCTGGATTGACCAAGGACTGTTGTACAAGATTCTTTCAACCTATGCAATGAGCCACCCAAAAGCCAAAACTACACCAACTGTGAATAGTAGAGCATACGTACTGCAAAAGTGGTTGCAGAGTTAATAGGAAATTTGAGGTGCTTCTTATTCATGGTGTTGCTTACTTGTCAAACAAAAAAAAAGTGAAAATGACCATTGGTTTAGGGTTTAGGGTGTGATTTTGATTTTCATAAGTCAAATGATATGCATTGAAATTGTCACCCGCCACTGGAATCGCCCCTGAATTGTCTTCACATAGCTGGAATTGCCTGGGTATGCTCATGAATGATTCCAAATAATTCCATATGAGAAACACCATGCCCAAGATGAATCCATAGGTGAATCGAAGCCAGGTACACCAAGGTTTTTGGCTGGTGTGGTAAACTAGCTAGAAACATCACAGTTACCTCAAGGACGCTTTCTTGTGGAATACTTTTTTCCTAGATTAAAATTTCTTTTTATACTTTGCGGGTGCCATTTTTCTTTCTGTTGCATTTAAGATTTTATTATTATTGCTTCTCCTGCAAAGGTTTATCTATAATTTTACTCTTCACCTTTTATGGGGCAGAAAATGAAAGGTTTACCTTGTGTGCCATTGAGTGTGATTGAGAGGCTGGATGTCTTAATGCAGCTTAGAACCCAGACAATGAATATTCTCTAGAAACAAAAAGCTGTCATAGTTTGTTTTAAAAGATTGCAGTCAGTGATAAAAAAAAGTCTTTGACATGTCCATTTTGATCATCATTCCCAGCCTAGTTCGATTTCTAAGGGAGTGGATGATCTGGCTGTGGGATTGTCAAAAAAAATCGATTTCTGTATTTCATTCTGGTGCTGACATTATTCACTTTTTCCATAACTTTGTACATTGCATGTCTTCACAGAGTCAGATCTTAAGTCCGTCATTTATGAACTTGTGTAGCAAGTTTGTCATGTGTGAACTAGATCCATTCGAGTCTAATTGCTTTTGGAGAGATTTTATGTTGTCTGGAGTGACATCGAGAATAATTAGCCTGTGATCTGATAATGTGGTGTCATTGAATTTTTTCCTAAGCATCCTGTTATGGCATAATCTATATTGGAGATAATTACATGGTCTACTTTTCTGCTTTGTACTTTTCGCCTTCCCATTGATTTGTCCTGTGTGAATTCCTGTGGAGTCTTGGACAAGTCTAGATCTATGATATGGTATGTTTCTATGCTGTCTTATTAAAGTTCTCGATCCTTGATGATTGGATCCTATTCCTCTTGTTTTTTTTTTCAGTAGTCTTGATAGTGTTGAAGTAACCCATCAGCATAGTTTTCTTGTTTTAATTGCTGCAGGTCCAATCTTTCAATCAAGTGATTTCTTTGAGCCTGGTTTGTATAGCTAGCTCAGTGCTGGATGTAAACATTGGCTACTTTTTACTTCCTCTTATATTTCTTGATGGAAGAAAATGGCTTCCAAATCCTATGAGTGAGCTTGATGGTGTTTCTAATCATGGTTGTATGAAAAGCCATAGTTTTGATGGAAGGGCGGTAAATCTGATATTTGCACTTACCTACCGAGCTCATATATTAAGCTTTTGCATGAGATCTACTGAAGAGGTTTCATAAAGAAGAACAATATATGCTTTATTTGTAACTATTGCTTTAGTAATAGATTTTCATGCATTATGATTGCTGTTATAAGTTGTAGTTATGTGCTTGTTTCTGAAGGGGTCGGTCATCCTCTGATTGGGTTCTATAGATATGCTGTTTCTAAAGAAGGCTTCTCTTTCTTTTTAAAGTAGAGGGAAATTTTGGTTTGAAATTTGCAAATTCATTGGGAATTCAGGCCACCTCCCCTATTTTTGAAGCTGCCTTTTGTGTTCAACTTTAGGTTTTGAAGTATCAACTATGGAGGTGAGTTATATCATTTCTGTAGAGAGCAAGGGTTTGCTTTTTGTGTTGTTTCCCTCATCTGTATTTTGTTCTTGTGGGTGTATGTCTATGCTCATATTTTCCTCTATTTCATCTAGGAGGACAGCAAAAGAATTTGCAGTATTAAGTTTTTCAACTGACTGGTTTGGGCTCTTACCTTTCATTTTATATGCTCTGCCAAATATACTGGAGTCCTGGGGGATTTCCTTAGCTTTGGATGCCTGTTTTGGTTCTGTTTGGGCTGGCTGCTCCTTTTCTACTGTTGTTCTGGCTTGTTTCTGAATGTTGTTTTTTTCCCCTTCATTGTTCTTTTGAATGTGTATTTCTATTTAACTAGGGCAAATCTGTGCCAGGTGCCCATGCTCATGGCAGAGCCTACATTTGAAGGGGATGATCTCATAGTCTATAGGCTGTTCCCATTCTATGCCCCAAACTTATAGAATAAGTTTATCTGGTAGTGGTTTGGACCACAGCAGCAAAAATCTTTTGGGGAAAAAATCGGCAAACCAAAAGTATAAGATTTTTGAAAAATTGGGAAAAAATTGGATTTAAAAAAAAACATAAAAAATTGTAGAACAAGAGATAAAAAATATTTTTTGAAATTGAAAGGCATTTCCATAAGCGTAGAGATATAGAGAGAAAATAAAATAAAGAGTTTAACTAGTGAATTGTAAAAATAGATTTTTGTAGTTTATATTCATATCGCTGATTACATTGCATTGCACATCTTTCAAACTCAAAGCATTACTTCACATTGCATAACTAATAACTAGATGCTGATAGATGACAAAATTTCAATTACAATATAGTTTTTACAAAGTCAACCTAAGCAGTTATGCAATTACTTCACATTGCATAACTAATAACTAGGAGCAGCTGCCAATTGCATTTGCTTGTCATGGTATTCCATGAGACCATGTTTCTTTGAGGCATTTTTTCAAATAGTTCATTGCCTTGTCTATGCTACCACATTTTTCATACATGTCTACCAAAGCATTTTATCAAACAGTTCACTGCCTTGCTGCTATGGCTAAAAGTTTTGCTTGCATGGCATTCCATCACCATGAGACCACATTTCATTGAGTCATTTTTTCAAACAGTTCATTGCCTTGTCTATGCTATTGCTTACTATTATGCTTCGATAGATTTCTTCCAAGCATCCATAGCTTGTTCGAAAGCACCTGTTTTAGGCTTTTAGCCATAGCAGCAAGGCAGTGAACTGTTTGATAAAATGCTTTGGTAGACATGTATGAAAAATGTGGTAGCATAGACAAGGCAATGAACTGTTTGAAAAAATGCCTCAAAAAAATGTGGTCTCATGGTGATGGAATGCCATGACAAGCCATAGACATGGCAGTGAACTGTTTGAAAAAATGCCTCAAAGAAATGTGGTCTCATGGTGATGGAATGCCTTGACAATCCATAGACAAGCCATAGACAAGGCAGTGAACTGTTTGAAAAAATGCCTCAACGAAATGTGGTCTCATGGTGATGGAATGCCATGACAATCCATAGGCACATGGCATTCCATCACCATGAGACCACATTTCGTTGAGGCATTTTTTCAAACAGTTCACTGCCTTGTCTATGCTACCACATTTTTCATACATGACTACCAAAGCATTTTATCAGACAGTTCATTGCCTTGCTGCTATGGCTAAAAGCCTAAAACAGGTGCTTTTGAACAAGCTATGGATGCTTGGAAAAAATCTATCAAAGCATAATAGTAAGCAATAGTATAGACAAGGCAATGAACTGTTTGAAAAAAATGCCTCAAAGAAATGTGGTCTGATGGTGATGGAATGCCATGATGGTGATGGAACACCATGACAAGCAAATTGCAATGGATTGTCATGGCATTCCATCACCATGAGACCACGTTTCTTTGAGGTATTTGTTCAAACAGTTCACTGCCTTGTCTATGCTACCACATTTTTCATACATGTCTACCAAAGCATTTTATCAAACATTTCACTGCCTTGCTGCTATGGCTAAAAGCCTAAAACAGGTGCTTTCGAACAAGCTATGGATACTTGGAAAAAATCTATCAAAGCATAATAGTAAGCAATAGCATAGACAAGGCAGTGAACTGTTTGAAATGTGGTCTCAATGTGCTTGTCGTGGCATTCCATCACCATGAGACCACATTTCTTAGGCATTTTTTCAAACAGTTCACTGCCTTGTCTATGCCACCACATTTTCATACATGTCTACCAAAGCATTTTATCAAACAGTTCACTGCCTTGCTGCTATGGCTAAAAGCCTAAAACAGGTGCTTTCGAACAAGCTATGGATGCTTGGGAAAAATCTATCAAAGTGTAATAGTAAGCAATAGCATAGACAAGGCAGTGAACTGTTTGAAAAAATGCCTCAAAGAAATGTGGTCTCATGGTGATGGAATGCCATGACAAGCAAATTGCTATTCCATCACCATGAGACCACATTTCTTTTAGGCATTTTTTCAAAAGTTCACTGCCTCGTCTATGCTACTGCATTTTTCATACATGTCTACCAAAGCATTTTATCAAACAGTTCACTGTCTTGCTGCTATGGCTAAAAGCCTAAAACAGGTGCTTTCAAACCAGCTATGGATGCTTGGAAAAAATCTATCAAAGCATAATAGTAAGCAATAGTATAGACAAGACAGTGAACTGGTTGAAAAATTGCCTCAAAGAAATGTGGTCTCATGGTGATGGAATGCTATGACAATCCATAGCAATTTAATGCCATGAGACCACATTTCTTTGAGGCATTTTTTCAAACAGTTCACTGGCTTGTCTATGCTACTACATTTTTCATACATGTCTACCAAAGCATTTTATCAAACAGTTCACTGCCTTGCTGCTATGACTAAAAGCCTAAAACAAGTGCTTTCGAACAAGCTATGGATGCTTGGAAAAAATCTATCAAAGCATAACATTAAGCAACAAGCTATAGTCTCATGGTTTTTTTTTCGCACGAAAATCAGCGTGATTTTATTCGCATTTTTTTGCAGGTTTTAAACGCATTTTTTTGGCAATTTTGCAGTTTGAAATGGGAAAAAATCGGGGAAAAAATTGTCCAGCCTGCAGATTTTTTAAAAATCGGTATTAATTGGGTTTTTTTCAGATTATTGCTTCTATGGTTTGGACAGATCCACGTTCACACAAATTCGCATGTAGTTCAGCATTCATAGATTTTTGGTTGACTCCAAGGAAGGAATGTTTTCTCTTATTACATTTCCAATTCTTTTGAAAGAGAATTCTTGCCTGTATCCTTTGGTAGGAGAGAGAGGTGGTCCTGGTCTGGGACAACACTTGGGAAATCCTCTGCTTGATTAAATGCTAGGCATAAGTGCTTCATGAAGAGACCATGTTTTTTGTGCGAACGAAGCCCCCCCTTGAAATATGCAGTCTTTTTCTGTTTTGGAGAGATTACCATGAAGTATCCCTGGGCCACAATACGAGTATGTCAATTGTTCTCGATAAACAGTTACTTGAATCTATTGTTTTATGGTTGTGGGTCCTAGGGAGACATCCATAAATCTGCAGAACAGGGGCTTTTCTTTGAGGCAGCATGCGCTAATTTTAGTTTCCTCCATGTTGAAGGAAATCCTTGGGGGATTGTTAATTTGTTAGATAGGAACCATTTTCTTTGTTTGCTATGAAATGGGGCTTGGGAAATGTTTTCTGTGCAGGATATTTCAAAAACTGAAGTAATTTATCTTTATTTATCTCAGATGTGGCCTCTAAACAGTATACCAATTGTTCTCAACTGGTGACAGTTTACCTGAATCTATCGTTTTATGCTTTTGTGTCCTAAGAAGGCATCCATAAATCTACAGAACATGGGCTTTTTTTTTGAGGCAGCATGCATTGCTTTGATTTCCTTCATGTTGAAGGAAATCCTTGGGGGACTGTTCATTTGTTGGACAGGAACCATTTCTTTGTTTGCTATGAAATGTGGCTTGGTAAATGTTTTCTACACATGATATTTCAAAAACTGAAGTAATCCATCCTTACAGATCTCAGGTGTGTCATGTTGAACAGCCTGAATGAATGTTGGTTGATTTCTAGCCGTTGAGGAGGTTATGCCCTCCTTTAAAGGGGAGAATATCTGTGGCCTCTTATCTAGAGTCTGGAACTTGTGGATCTGATAAGATTGGAGATGGAGGGAGACTGGTGGTGAGGTTGAAGCACCATAACTTTCCTTGATGAATGTTTGTCCTGGACTGTTAACAATATCAAATTTCAATTGCATATGGTATTGGAAAATAGGAGAAAATTTAGCAAATCTAAGTCATCTTGCATATGGAGGTGATGCATTGCTTTTGCTTACTACAGGCATTAGCTATTGCCTCTGAGAAGCTATCTAAAGAGATCCTACACTTTGCTAGATGTATATACTTTTTTGAACAATTTGAGTAAAATGACGTCTTCCGATCTGTTACGTACAGTATTAAGATGGCCTCATTGAAATTGTTTCCATGTGAATTAACATTTTTGTTCATTTACATTCACTGATTAGACATGTACAGTATTGGCATGTGGTAATTAGGCTTTGAACTTTCTTGAAACATGTTATTATCCAACCTTATTGTGGTAGGTCTTGATTATGTTCCTTTCTTGGCAAGCATTGGAGTGTTCTAATACTGTTCCTCCTTTGTGGGAGACTGTTCAATGTTGGACAGGAACTATTTTCTTTGTTTGCTACGAAATGGGGCTTGGGAAATGTTTTCTGTGCTTGATATTTCAAAAACTGAAGTAACCCATCCTTACAGATCTCAGGTGTCATGTCAAACAGCCTGAATGAATGTTGGTTGATCTCTAGCCATTGAGGAGGTTATGCCCTCCTTTAAAGGGGAGAATATCTGTGGCCTCTTATCTAGAGTCTGGAACTTGTGGATCTGATAAGATTGGAGATGGAGGGAGACTGGTGGTGAGGTTGAAGCACCATAACTTTCCTTGATGAATGTTTGTCCTGGACTGTTAACAATATCAAATTTCAATTGCACATGGTATTGGAAAATAGGAGAAAATTTAGCAAATCTAAGTCATCTTGCATATGGAGGTGATGCATTGCTTCGGCTTACTACAGGCATTAGCAGTTGCCTCTGAGAAGCTATCTAAAGAGATCCTACACTTTGTTAGATGTATTTACTTTTTAAGTTTTTTGAACAATTTGAGTAAAATTGCGTCCTCCAATCTGTTATGTAGGATATTAAGATGGCCTCATTGAAATTGTTTCCATGTCTAATCACCATGTCCTGATACATTGACCTGTTTTTTATTTACTATCTTTCATTAGAATAAAATACGCTTTCACTCAGTGAATTAACATTTTTGTTCATATACATTCACTGATTAAACATTTACAGTATTGGCATGTAGTAATTAGGCTTTGAACTTTCTTGAAACATATTATAAAACCTTCTTGTGGTAGGTCTTGATTATGTTCCTTTCTTGGCAAGCATTGGAGTGTTCTAATACTGTTCCTCCTTTGTGGACCAGTGCAGGTTTTCTCTTAGGTTGCTTTGGTAAACTACAGCAATCATTCTTTGAAGTAAAACTCAGTACTGTAACTGGGTACTTCCATCATTGTAATTTTATGTACACAGAGATGTACCAAGCCCATTATCATGGAATAATTTATTTGATCATGGAATATGTGATTACATTTCAAAAATAGATAAGATTTTCGTGATGATTTAATTGAAGGGCTTCATTTTTTCGCGTACATGATTGTGCCTATTGTTTCATTATCATTGTTCCTACCGGTTCTTAGTCCACAATCTCTAAATTTCCCCTGTTAGATTGGGAGTACTTGATCCATATTTTGTAAAATTGCCTCACCACATGAGCTTTGTTAAGAGATAAAGCGATAGATTGAGCATGTACCATTTCTTATAGAGCCTAGTCCATATTATTGGCAAAGTCTTCAGAGTAAGATCTCGTCATTCAAATTAGATTGTCCAAGAGATGGAACAAATTGTATTGTACTTTAGCGCATCTCCATGGTACAATTAATTCTTTCAAGCATAGAATCTATTATTTTGAAAGGGAGTAAAGTTTCCATTGCATGCTTGATATTTTAATAGCCTTGGGAGCTGTGTAGCTTCTCAGTGAGGTATTTAGCAAATCTACTTCACTATTGGAAGGGTTTGCAGTTGTCAGAGCTTATGATGTTTCAGAAATGCCATGTTTCCAAATTTTGTTATCTTTATGTTCATCATTATCACAGGCACAAATTTGTGTATGCTATATGTAAGCTAAAAAATAATACAAATTATTTATATTATTTTTTCTTATTTGTCACCTGCTTGTAATATGTCTCTTTCAGGACAACACAAAGTGAAACAGTAGGGATAAACCTTTCTTCAAATTATAAGATGAATCTCATGTGTAACTAAAAAGTAAGCTAAACCCTAGAACTTAATAAAACAACCTCTTACTTACAATATTTACAAGTTAAATCCCTAGATTTTGAGGACACATTGCAAACAAAACAACCTCTTACTTACAATATTTACAAGTTAAATCCCTAGATTTTGAGGACACATTGCAAACAAAACAACCTCTTACTTACAATATTTACAAGTTAAATCCCTAGATTTTGAGGACACATTGCAAACAAGCTAAAGAAACCATCTTTTTAGTTCTTGGGCAAAGGCTTATCAGCACTTCTACTCAAGTGAGATTTTTATGTCTTTTATCTCGAAAGTTAACATCTACAACAGCTAAGAAATGCTTGTGCACTATATATCTAAAACAAATGCTGCAAGTGTGAAAACACAAAATTTGAAATTAGATTTAATTCAAAATTCAACAAATCAAATGTAGGCATTATGTACAAAGCTACAATCACAACTTTGATCAATTTTGCAATACAAAGCTTGCAATTTTCAATAAAAACAATTCGATTTACTTAAATAACAAATATGCAAGATCACACAAGAACTTTAACAGTAATCTAAGTGAAATATAGGCATAAAAAATTATCATTTGAATTCAAAATAACCGTACAAGCACTTATTAATAATTTTTTAACAATATATTGCATGTGATTTATTTAAGATAAATAAAAAACACAAGCTTTTAAGCTAGAAAGTTCACTTACAATTCAAGAAAATGAAAGATACAAAATTGTTTCAATACATATAATCTAAAATAACAAAACCTTTGATTAGAATTTCTATCTGATTATCTGAAAATAGTTATCCAAAAAATAGTAACAAGTAAACATAGCATGGGTTAAAAACAACTAGTCTGGTGTCAATACCCTCCGACGAGTGATTTTGATGCAACACCTTCAATTTGTCCACACTGAATTGTAAGACGACAATTGAAAGATTGACAATCCGTTCTTATTTGATTTCTGGTGTCAATACCCTCCTCCGAGTGATTTTGATGCAACACCTTCAATTTGTCCACACTGAATTGTAAGACGACAATTGAAAGATTGACAATCCGTTCTTATTTGATTTTGAATTGTCTTGAATGAATAGTGAAAGAAATCAAACTTATTTGTGTTTGTTTTTCAAATCCTTATATTACCTTATACCAAATCTATAAACTTGGTGTTATGAAACCCTAAGGCATTGGAATAAGTTGACGTTTTAAGTGTTTAAATGATAGAAAACAAACATGAAAAGTTTTGTTAATTGTTGTAAAACTACCGCCAATCTATAAAAAAGTAGTAAAATATATAGGAAATACTTATTGCAGGTATTGAAAAGTTGGAAACAAGTGCTGATCTTAGGGAAATTGTAATGAAACTTGAAGGTTTTACTACTAATAATCAGTAACTTAAAGAAAACTTGCCCCAAAGGCATCATTCCTTACGATCAATGAACCCTTGCTCAATGATATAAATAAACAACAACACGATAAATATTTTTATGCGGATACGGCACTCAAATGAGCCCTACTCTCACATGGATGTGCGTTTTGATTCTTATATATATATATATATAATTTTTATTTTTTTTCGTATTCATTTTGGTGTTGGCAAAGGTGTCTCAACTTTGTTTTTAATGTTAAGATTATAAAATGTGCGATTTTCATTTTGGTGTTGGCAAAGGTGTCTCAACTTTGTTTTTAATGTTAAGATTATAAAATGTGCGATTTTCAGATATAAAATAGAAAACTCAATTTCTAGACTATAGGTTTAGTTTTTGGCAAAAAAAAAATTTGTCCGTTGGTCGACATCATTGAGGGTGCTTGTTGCTAGATATCTTTGAGTAATTCAATTATTTAAAAAAAAGGGCCCAATCAACGTGTTGGATCAAAAGTTATGGTCTTAAAAAGTTTGAATAGGAAATGTAAAAAGTTGTTGGATTCATAAAAGAGTTGTAAAAAGGAGTTACACCTGTTGACTAACTTATGATTTTAGCTCATGGGTTTCTATTATCCTTAGATGGTTTTAGTTTTGGTATCTCCTATATATTATGTGTTCGAGATGGAGGTTGAAAGTAGAGTTTTGTAGATATTGTTAAGCTATAAGAGCTCATGTAGAGCTTTGGTTAGTCATACTCTTGTGAAGGCTTGCTCTGTAAGTGTTGTTATAATTGTGGTTTATTGAGTAATACATTGAGCTGCTTTGGAGTTTGGAGGTTTTTTTTTGAAAGGGTTTTTTCCATGTACACCCATGTTATGTTATTTATTGTTTATTTATTGTTAAATATGTTTCTATTTTATGTAATTGTTAAAAAATTAAAATTTGCACAATACTCTCCTCAAAATATTAGCGTAGGAAGCGTTTTCACATACCCTAATTCTTTCATTTGCATCCTCTTAGGCCAAGTGCATGCTTTAGGCCTATTGCAGTGACTTCTTAATGTTTTGAACTTGATTTGTTCTCATGAAGCACACAATTTTGGACATCTTACACCACTTTTGATATGTTTTCATGTCAAATTGAGCGATTAGACACTTTTTTGAGCCTTAATGCATTTTTCCTTCTAGTTTGAAGTTCACTTAGTGATTTCTCTCTCCAAGTGAGGTTTTTGAGGTCTCCATGCATTTTTGTTGTTTTGATGTATATTTAAGTGATGAGGCATACTTTTTGGGCCTCCACGTGTACTATATTTTGATGTTCACTATGCTCTTTTAGTGAAAAATGGCCATTTTATCATTAGGTAATTTTGTGTTATGATTTGACATTGATAGTGGGAAAACTTATGCACTTTTTCACTTAAGTGTTTTTTTTCTAATTTTTGACATTGGGCATTTTATGCACCTTTTCCCCTAGAGTTATCTTTTGTCCAAAAAGTTCACTTTTGTTGTTCTAAATTCATATTGATATTTTCATATAAGTTGCTTTTTGTTCTAATTTTAAGTTGAAATTTGACAACTTATGCACATTTTTCACTTAAGTTACCTAGCACACTTTCGAAATACTTTTGCACAATTTCTCATGACTTAAGGTATGCTCCAAGGAACTTGATGTACTATATCCTTATTTTTTTCCACCAAAATTGGATCACTTATTGTATTTGAAAGGAAAGCAGAGTGCGGAAAACCCTTCCCTAAATGCAAATCAATCAGAAGAGAGCTACAAATTTTTTGTTTCAAATCTTTATTCTATTACAATTTCTTAAGAACACACATGTATTAAGATTAAATTTCAGATTTTAAAGCATAAACACATAATATAGTCTTACGCGGGAAAACTCTTTCGGAAAAAAACCCACACACCAAAGCACACATCAATTGTATTACAGTAATTAGGCAATTACATACAATATGTGGAGTCTATGCTCTTGCAGGTGTAGTTTCACAATGGATTTCTTGTCCTTTTTCTTGCCCTTTTCCTTCGATCTACCTTGAATCAACATAGCCTCCTTGGCCATCTCAGAAGACTTCCTCTGTATTTCTTCAGACAACAATGAAGCAACCACATCTTCCATCTTGAAAGTGGTTGTTGTGCTTCCAATAACCATCATAGGTGGTCTCATGAGTTAGGCAAAGAACACAAAAGTAACATGCAATGGTCTTCGTCATCTATCTTCACACCAACAAAACCCAGTTGAGCCACTACCATGTTGAATGCATTCAAGTGGTCAACAACTAAACCTCCTTCCTCCATCCTCAAGGAATACAACTTCTTCCTCGGGAAAAGCTTATTCACCAAAGATTTCCCTTGATAAATATCATCGAGCTTCTTCCAAAAACTAGTTGCAGTCTTGTCCTCATGGACATTCAAGAGCACAAAATCAGCCAAACGGAGTCTTATCAGACCCTTGGCTTTTCAATCCATTAAATCCCGATCAACTTGGGGTGTTGCTGCTGGTTTTGTACTGGATATTGCAGCCCGTAGATCTCTATCTATGAGCATGTCCTCCATTTTGAGTTTCCACAACTCAAAATTGCTGCCACTGAATTTCTCCGTCTCTATTCTTCCTGATGTGGTTGCCATTTTAAACTTGCAATAAGATTTCAAAGTTCTCCTTGCAAGAACTCCCACTGAATCGAGATATGCACAAAAAACCATTCTAACCCACAAAGGATAACAAAGCTGGCCATGCTCTGATACCAATTGAAAGGAAAGCAGAGTGCAAAAAATGCTTTCCTAAATGAAAATCAATCAAGAAAGAGCTGCAAAAACTTTGTTTCAAATCTTTATTCTATTATAGTTTCTTAAGAACACATGCATTAAGATTAATTTTCAGATTTTAAAGCATAAACACATAACACCGAGTTTTACGTGGAAAAACCCTTTGGGGAAAAAACCCACACACCAAAGCACAAATCAATTGTATTACAGTAATTAGGCAATTACATACAATATGTAGAGTCTATGCTCTTGCAGGTGTAGTTTCACATTGTTACAATTCTAGAGTGATTTCGGTAGCATAACGACGTGCAAATAATATAATCACACTACTATGATAATTGCACTAAGGAATTACATTTATACATCTTCAATATGGGCGCATAAGGTTGCCATATGTCATCTCCACAGTCTTTGCATGCATGCAAACTGTAACGAAGAACATGCATTGGTTCCAGTTGTCCACAAAAGCATCTTGCCAATCATACACTGACATCCATGAACATGCAACCAATATGCAATCACATGGAATCACATGCAAGGTAAAAATCACCATAAATCATGCAACAATAAAGCTTGGCATCCACCATGAGAAAATCAAGTCAAAACTACCAAATAGAACTCAAGCAAGACTCCTTGTCACTTCGAGTGACAACTTAGTCTTCACAAAGCAACTTTCCCTTCTGATCTTTGCTCAACAAGGTCAATCAATTCCACATGGCATCATGACACACTTTTGAGAGGCTTCTCACAATATTCTTTGTTGAAATTTCCCTCATAATGACAATTGTCACCCTTCCTTGCTCTTCGTGCTCATACAAAGGAATATGAAAACTGTGGGTCCCAAAACTCACCACACATTGACACTTGGCATCCAAGTGCTCCTCCTAGGAATTTTACAACTTCTTTTGCCTAGAATGAGTGCCTAAGTGACAAGTGGCATTCTCCCATGACATCCGTTGACCAATCAACATACCCCCTACAAAATAGGAAACTTCCAAGTGGGTCCGACTTCCTAAAAAATAGGAAATGCTTAATTCTTCATATCTCAGCATAGAAAATACTCCTATGAAATAGGAACCTCTAAAAAATAGGATAGACGGTTGAGACACTGGAATTCCCAACAGTATTGACACACTTGGATGGCTTGAATGTACCACTGTCATGTCTTGGACCATTTTTCCTTTCTTTGCTCGTCTTAGTCTTGATCTTTGTTTTTCCTCGTTCAATAGAAAACTCTTTTTGTTGGTATTGCAAAAACACTAACAAGAAATGAAAAAAATAAACTTCATGACTATAAGAGACAAGGATTATTGTGACTTACAAAACACAAAGAGGTCAAATATGGGTACAACAACAAACTATTTGTTTAGGTTTTTTCCGGTAATTGTGCATTCATACTTAATAGTTTCATTAGATGAATAGAATGAACATGCCATACAAAGTTCAAATATACTAGATGAAGTTCCAGTATTCATGGATCAAACTCTACTTCTACACTTTGATGTTGATACAAGGTTTCTTTTGGTGGAAAATCACCCCCACTTCTACTTTGCCATCGTTACAACATGTGTAAATACTTGGTGCAATTTTGTGATAGTTTGAAAGTAACCATCTATTCATCTAGCCCATATTGTTTTATTACTATTAAATTCTATAACTAATTAACTACATGCTTATATTTCTTTTAAAAATAAGAATAAGTGGTGTATGGGAAAATCCCCAAATGAAAAAATATATATTAAAGAAATTTTTATCTAGGTTTGTGCTAGAATGGTTAGTTGTGCACATTTGTTAAAATATTTATTATACATCACATGAAAACATAACTAGCTAATATTTCTCACATATTTTTATTTCATGAATTCAAATTGAAGTTTTGTCCAAGGATTTGTCCCAATTTTCATAAGTTAGTTTTTCTAACATATAAAATATGAGAAAAACTAACACCATTTTTAGGTTTTTGTAAAACTTATGAATGAAAAATTCATAAAGTACATCATTTTTAAATAATTAAATCTTTGAGATTTTCACAAGTGTAGGGGTGTGTGTGTGTGTTCCCCCCGCCCGCCCGCCCCACCCCCCCCATTTCCTTATAATAGTGATTGTAGGTACGTACTCCTCCCTTGTAGAAATGACATCCCTATTTAATTGCCTCCACCCCGTTTACCCGCCTTGTAACCTCTCCCACCCCCTACTATAATTTAGTTTAGTTTAGAATGGGGGTAGTCCCACTTCTATCTTGACGGGGTGGTGGAGGCCCAGGTATTATATATAACAATGCTATAGTGGGGTTGAAAGGCCCCCCTATCCCTATAGATCCCTTCTACAATTGTTGGAGAGGGGAGGGGGTGCTCCCACATGCCCCATTTCTATAGTTTATATTGGATGAATGAACCCTTATTATATAAAGGTTAGAAGGTGGTGGAAGGGGGGGCTTCAACAATCCAAAAGACATTTCAAAATCCTATTCTAGTTATTAATAAGAGGGCCAAAGTTCCCTATCTCATTTGTCATTTCAAAATCTAATCGAACATAAAATCCACCCCCTCTGCCAACCCCTTCATCCAACTCACTCCCTTCCCTTCCTTTATTTAGTATAGTAGAATCTTTCTATCAAAAAGTGTTATACCATTAGTACATTTTCTTCACTCCCATACTATCTCTACCTATATATAATAGGGGCAATGCAAGAAACACACCTATCCATAAACCTTTCAATGCCTCTAGCACCCACCCCTTGATTTTTATAGCTAGGCTAGAGTAAGGTGGGAGGAGTTCAATAAGGAACTATAGATGGCATAGGATGATGGGGGCTCTATCTTGTTCAAGAGATAGAACCAACAAAATTTTGGCAATTGAATGAAGGTTGCTTGCACTTTATAGTAAATGTGGGGAATGGGTTTTTATTAACATATAAAGTGTGGGAGCATTCTCAATTTGTTTTTTCGTAGACATTGAAGCTATAAGATTTGTCTATATACAATCGACTCAACATTTCTACTTTGGGTCAAGGTTATACTTGTCTCTCTATGATAACAATTGAGCCTAGTGAACTAATTAGTATTTTGACTTATCTAGCTATGTGGTTTCAAAGGGAGTTTGTATATGCCACTGAAAGTGGATGGGTGGTGGGAGCATTGTCAATTCGTTTTTTTGGGGTATTGAAGCTATAAGATTTGTCTATATACAATCGACTCAACACTTCTACTTTGGGTCAAGGTTGAACTTGTCTCTATATGATAACAACACTTCTACTTTGGGTCAAGGTTGAACTTGTCTCTATATGATAACAAAAGGGAGTTTGTATATGCCCCTGAAAGTGGACGGGTGTTGAATAGGAGTAGATTGAACCAGATAGAGCGAGTTCGGAGAATTCAGTTATCCGAAGTAACGTAGTGGGTGGACAAAGCTGTCACTAACTGGTGTCTAACCGAGAGAGTCTTATCTGATATCGGCGGAACGGCTTCTCCAACATATCTGTTATCTACGCTATTTCTTATATACAGTGCAGGAGTTGTTATAACTCAGACTGTTGGTTGGCTTCCGATGTGGGTGGTCGGGTACGGGTTAGGTGGGGTTCAACAGATCCACTGAAGCGACCCTTCCAAAGCCCATTGTTATCTGGGGAAATAGAGTAGGTGGAAAAGTGTGGGTGGATCAAAATGCCCACGAAGGGATCTCTTTCTTTGGTAGGGGGAGGGCCTTTCTACAGTGGGTGGGAGGCCTCCCAGCCAAAGAAGAAACATTTATTCGGATGAAACAAGAAAAATGGATGAGGGAAGGAACGGGCGGGGACACAGCTTGGAGAAAGACTGGAGGTGGGGTAAGAATGAGGAACAAAACCGCTTCGACAAGCAGGAAGAAGAGACTCAAGGGTGAATAACATATTGAAGGTAATGGATTGAGGGATGAATCGAAGCATCAATACAACCAGATGCCAGCTTTCTCATATATAACCACAAATGCCTAAAGACAGGAGAGGTTCCCCGAATGTATGATTGGAACTTGACTCAGAAGCTCTATTAAAATTATTTATCATGGAATGGTGTCTCCATTGTGGATTTCTCCACTGAGAGGTAAAGGCGAACAGGGACGGCTTGGACCTATGAGGTGGGTTGGCAGGGCGTTTCCATAGCGCTAGACTAAACTAAACAATGGGTGTGTGAGGCCGGATTCCCGAACTATATAGGTAGGTGGGGGTTAGGTAAGGAAGAGGTTTCATGGAGGGGTTGGGGGACTTATTATGGAATAGAGTTCTCATGAGACTTAAAAAAAATGATATAAGATTAATTATTTTTTTTTTTTGTTTGGTAAATATGAGTATTACTTTTTACTTTTTAGATTTTGAGGAGGTGTTTCTAGGTGGGTTGAACATTTCTTCTACCAATTAGGAGATTTTGTTGTCATGTGTTAGGAGAGAGAGCTCCATAGTGTGCCACCTTATCTTGTGGGGTCCACGTGGAGCGTCACGTGAGATGAAGACCCTTTTTTTACATGTCATGCTAATGAGGTGACAAGCTTAAAAATCTTATTTTTAGGGGTGTTTGAGTCAACTACCATGTGGAGGACGATGAGAAGAGGAGACCCCAAAATTTCTTACTATTTTAAATGTTGACCAAAGGCAAATCATGAGGATCCTTGATGGTAGCTCCCAATATACCTAGTATGTGAACACCATGTTGCAGGATCATTGTGATTATTATAATCTTCAAAGACACTTTATATGTTCATAGAATGTTCAGTTCAATGCTTAAGGCATTTCTTCACTTCACTCATTTAGATGGTTGTAAATGGAAGGTGAGGTTATCATACATTACTTCGTCTCTATTTTTTGGCTTATCTATATTTGTTATTCAATTATTGTAGGCTTGGTTTATTTTGGTGTTCGAGACCATACCAGGTCTTGAAACCATGGAGCCTTCAATGCTACGTAATGCAACAATAATTTTCGATTGCCACTTTACTACCAACCCTCTTCTTCATGAAACATTGTTTAGTTTGGCAACATAAGTTGTTCACTTCCACTCTCCTTTGGCCTTGGTTTTGAAGGGATTTTCGGGCTTCAACACAAAGGGAATGGGTTTGCATTTGGAGGTGAGGTTATTAAAACTCGCTAAGACATTGAACCAATATTTTTTTTATGCTTTGTATTTTATTTTTGAAAAGGCATTTCTTCACTTTATTCCTTTGTATGGCTAAAATGTAAGGTGAAGTTATCATACATTGCTTTGTCTCTATCTTTTTCCATTATGTATATTCATCATTCGTCTACTATAGGCCTTGTTAATTTTGGTTCTTTGTGATTATTATAATCTTCAAAGACACCCTATATTTTTGTAGAATGTCTAATTCAATGCTTAAGACATTTCTTTGCTTTACTCCTCTGTATGACTATAAATGGAAGGTGAGTTTATATATTGCTTCATATCTATTTTTTTGGCTTTTGTATATTTGTTATACAACTACCATAGGCCTGGTTTATTTTGGTTCTTTATGATTATTATAATATTTGTTTCTCTTACTTTATACTGAAAAAGATTCAAAAGTTAATAAATTTCAAAATTGATGCTAAAGGGCATTTGTTCTAACAATTTGTGCTTTAAGCTATGAAGCTAGTTTTAGGTATTGTTGCTTCAATTTCTTGTGTTTCTAAACACATTTATCACTTTAGAAAGTTACAATCTTTTGTTTGAACATCATTTTGACCTCTCTAATTTATGTTATCAATTTAAATTTTGGTTCAACTAGTAATATATATTAACATATTTTATGAAAATGGGTAATCAAAATTTTTATTGGTTGTGAAAAATTGTAAACATGTTTTCAATTCTTTCAATTAGTAATTTATATTAACAAATTAGGTTTTCTTACATTTACACTTATTCTTGATTTTATATTATTTTCATTTGACCCAAGGTTTAAAATTTTACCATTCGAGGTTTACATATGAGATTCATATCAAATTTCATTTCTCTCATGCCCATACAATTGCAAACTTTAGAATTGGTATCTCTCATAGTCACCTACCCTTGATCTAACCCCAATTTATATAATTTTAGCATTTGTGGTTTAGAAATTATGTACTTAGCTTCAAATTTTAACATTTAGGGTTTACATATGAGATTTCATAGATTGAAGCACCTTGTTTGGCTCAACATAGACTAATGTAGTCATTTAACCTACATGTTAGGCTTTATTATAATAGACATGGACATATGCAATTTTACTATCTAAAACCTCTAGCTAAGTTATGATCACTTGCTCTTGTGCATGTGAAGATGATAATAGTCTAACCTTATAATCACCTATGTTATTCAAAATAAAAATACATTGTTAAACTTGTGGGTGAAATTTAATTGTAGTTACAATCAATTGCTCTCCATGTTTAGGGGAAGTAAGGGTTTATATCTAAAGCATAGATCTAGGGTTTCAAATTGAGTTTTAGGATGTAAGGTTAACATCTATCAAGTAGTTTTCAAATCTAAGTTTGGGATATAGGATATTGCATTTATTGTGTTTAAGGTGTTTTTTAGATTTGAAATTTGCTAAGGGTTTAGGTTACTTTGTTTTTGATAAAGTAAGCAGTATTTACAGGGTGTTGTACCCTTTACACGGAGAGCCCTCGGGGCCAAAAAGAAGCTAGTTCAAAACAAGACATGAACTAGAAAGAGAAGCTAGACAAAAGGGAGGCGATCCCTTACAAATAGGAGCCACTAGGGCTCGACAGAACAGGCCAAATAGGCCACACGCATAACAGTACCAGAACAAGAACAACTGAAAGACAACAAGTCGAACGAAGTATTAGGACTAGACAACCCCAAAATATGAGGAGATAGATTTGACTCCCAAAACCTAAGGTTAGGGTTTGAGGAGTCCCTTCTTTTTTCTCTGCACAACAGACCAAGAAGGCTTGGAAACGAAGTCCACTGAGCGAGGTGAGATGAGCGGATCCTCAACAACCACCATGGACAAAGAACCACCACACAATGAAGCCGACATTGCAAAAGAGGAGTCAGGAGCATTCGAAGGATCAAGAAAAGTGTTCATCGAGGGATGGGCAGGCTCTGCCGACACAATGATAGCAGTTCAGGGCAACAATGGTTCCACGAAAGGGATAGCTGGAGGAGGATCCTAGGAAGACACAACCTCTAAGGATGAATCAGTCAAGGAAGGGACGTCCTCCTTGGAGGGACCATTTGAAGAGGGAGATCCCACCGTGAGATGGTTTGAGATAGCATCCTTCCACCAGGTAGCAGCACCCTTGCGACGAGCAAGAGGGTAGCCAGAGGCCAAATGACCAATAGAGAAACATCTCCTGCATCGAAAAGGGAGCCCCTCATAGTCTAGAAGCTGCTTCCAAGGCCTGTCCTCCACCATCAAGACCACATCACCATGGAGAGGTTTGGAGATGTCCAAATCAATTAAAATACGAGCCACCGTAGTATGCCCAAGATCCCGAGATGTAGAATCCACCTTCAAAAAGCTACCAATGGTGTTGCCAATAGCTTCAAAAAAAGAATCCTCCCAAAATTGGAGAGGGAGGTTTGACAGTCAGACCCAAACTAGTCTGATATTCAGTGGCTCTGTAAGAGGATTGAAAGAGCGAGACCAAGGTCGAATGAACAACAAATTAACACCCCACATCTACCCCCGTTCTAGAACTTTGTTGCAATCCTTAACGAAAGAAAAGGTTGCAAAGAAAAAACCTCTAGCGCTGGGATAGAGGTCAATCTGTCAAAAAACAATAGGCTTCCAAGAAACAAAAACCCACTCATGGAGATCAGGAAGGGAGGGCCACAAGCCGTTAAACCTGCAGACCACACCCTGACACACATAGAAATCCTCATTCTCAGCAATCTCTGGTCCATAGACCACAATAGGGGAAGCACGGGCGCAGGGCAAAGGCCGAACCCTAGCCAAAGAAGGAGGAATCTTGGCACGAGTAGCATCGAAAAAGGATTTCCTTTGGAAATCAGAAGCAATAGGAGGAGAGGGAACAAGGCCCCCACCCACACAATCCCGCACAACACCATCCACACAAGCCCGAAGCTCATCGTTTTGAGGTATCCTGCAAGCTGCGCAGGGGTTTGCACATTGCTTGCCAATTAGAGGTTTCCCGCTTGACGTCATTTCAACTTGTTATAGGTTTAGGTTACTTTGTTTTATGGTCTAGGGATTTAGATTTTAATTAAATTTGTTGAACTAGGGTTTTCTACAATTTAGGGTTTGTGGAACATTATGAGAAATATGGTTTACATAAATCAGTTCTACGATGTAGGGTTTGAAGTATAAATAGTTTTGACCATAGAAGATGATATGTATCTTTCTCCTTTGAACCTATAGATATGTAGGGTTTATAGTTCAAATAGGTTTGGCCATAGAAGATTACGTGTCTTTCTCCTTTGAACCTATGGATATGTAGGGTTTATAGTTCAAATAGGTTTGGCCATAGAAGATGGTATGTATCTTTCTCCTTTGAATCTACAAATATGTAGGGTTTAGTGTTCAAATAGGTTTTGCCATAGAAGATGATATGTATCTTTCTCCTTTGAGCCTATAACTAGTACCATCTTATTACTATATTGGCTAACCACCAAGGAAATATATGTGTTATACTTGATGACAAATATAAATTTGAATTGGATTTTTAAAATTATTGTTTCTACTTCAAAATATTCATAGCTTCCCTTAAGGCTAGTTGAAGAAGAAATTATATTAAAATTGAAAAATTATCAAAGTTCTTTATTGACAAACTAGAATACACTAATCCACATTTTTTAAAGATCACCTTTCAAGGCATTTTATATCTCGAAACCTATCACTAGATCAACAAGAAGTGATTCTTTGTACAAACCAAGTTATTTAGGTTATGGTAAATATTATTTCTAGTAATGAATAATTGAATCCAACTCTTGCAACAATTGAATTGAGCCAAATCACTACCCAAGGTCTTTAGGATTATGATTATGTCATACTAAAAATTCCACATTTTACTAAGGAACTTAGTAAGAAGTAGTCAAATGTCCACATGAGCACCAATTTGTAAGTAATTTACAATATTATATTACAATTTCTATATATTGTGAAATTTATAATTGTATGGGCATGCATGATATTTCATTACAAGCTTAAAACAATGTACACATCCCTATTCAAAATATTTCAAACCCATATTCTAATATTAAGTCCATATATGGAAAAGAAACACTCTAATTATCTTGGATACACAACACTTTTAAAAAAACATATTAATTGTCCTAACACCAAACTAAAGGTGTAAATCTCACTAATCAAGCCATTAAAACAAGAGAACATAAATCATTCAATTGTATAACTTATTGCCAAATTCTATTTGTTTAAAATCCATAAAATTCATGTGTTCATCTCATATGACTCAATCCACACAATTCAATTTCAATTACACGCCAAACTAGAGGACATAATTTTAAGACTTTAGACCAAAAAAGCATTCAACTAAATAAATTTCAAGTTTTGTGTTGATTGTATGCAAACATGTTTAATATTGAGCATTGAGCAAATGACAAACATAAATCTACAAAACATGCCTTCCTAGGCTACAATATCAAGCTTGTTTGTGTACAATGATTGCAATTAAATAAAAATACAATCCCGTTCACTCAAACCATGGGAGAAAATACAATAGACAACTTCTAGTGCCAAACCAAATGATATTTTGCAAAGAAGAGGGTTGGTATTGAAGTGGCAGTGGAATTTTAATGATGCAGTAGGTAGCATTAAAGGTTCCATCATTTTAAGACTTGGCACTGTCCTGAACATTGAAATGTGGAATGGTGCAAATTTAATGAAGTGGGTTGGTAGTGGAGTGTGAGGCAACATATGATAAATTTTACCATACTGGAATGATATATCCATTTGCTTTGTGATCCTCCAACAAGGTGTACAAGTATTAGGAATATTAGGAATTTCCACCAAGGATTCTCATGATCCATCTTTAGTCAACATTTTAAAATGGTACGAAAATTTTGGGTCTCCTCTTCTTATTGTCCTCCATGTGGCAATTGAGTTAGACACTCCTACAAAGAATATTTTTAAGTTTTACACCTCATTGCACACATAGTGAGTAAAAAAATGGTGTTTGTCTCAAGTGGTGCTCCACATGGACCACACAAGATAGGTTTCTCGCTATAGGGGCCTCTCCCTTACATTTAATTTCAATCGACATACAAGTTGATTGTACACACACAAGTTTTGTGTTGAGCATTTGGTATTCATAGATGCCTTGCATCATTATTAAATTATAAAAAAATATTTCTTTGACAAATGGAAGATGTATATATGAAATGCTATTGATTCAATATACATATATTTCATTGGAAAATGGTAGACATAAATTTGAAATACAAAATTGATGGTAGATATAGTTTCAAATGACATAAAATGTGAAGACATGCCTCATTAGGCTACGATATCAAACTTGTTTGTGTACAATGATTGCAGTTAAAAAATAGACAACCCTTTTCATTGAAACCACGGGGAAAAAGATAATGGACTTGATGTCATAGATCTTGGTGTTGCTTGGGTTCTTGAAAAAGTTATTCCACCCATGTGCTCCTCCCTTGTTGGTGGAAATAGAGTGCTAGTTACATGAGATGGGGTAAAACTATACAATTCATTTCACCAAAATAGTGAGGGATGTGGATCTTCATCATATCCCTAAACAATGCATTATGCTTAAATAAGTGGTTCAGTGGATTTCTTAAATGCCTTCATCTGTCTAAATCCCTCCTTACCAACTCAAGTTATTTTTTCCTTATTTTTTGGTCCCTTAGGATCCTCTCTTACACCATTTTTTGTTCTTTTTCCTACCTTTTTAATATTTACTACTATTCTCTTGCTAGTCGTTGAAGCTCTCTATCTAAATTTGCTTGCTCCATTTATCTTGCAATAATTTGTGTTGTCTTTCCCTCCTCTATTTTTTCTCTCTTTCTCGCTTTCATCTCTTTATTTTTTTCCTTCCTTTGCTCCTACTCCACTAAAAGGTTCATGTAATGCTATTAGGAGTTGAGATTATTGGTTCAAATGAATTCCATTGCACTCCATATTCCTTGATTACTAATTGACAATGTGAACAAATAATTTGATGAATTTGGTGTTGTTTGAGTTGGTTTGGGAACCTAATGACCAATTCAATTTTGCATCAGTGGTATGTTGAATTTCATTAATATCTATCCTATTATCTTGAACTTTATAAGAGTTGTCTATGGAGATAACCACCCAAGATCTAGAGGCCAAATGGAAAGCACAAAGAGAGAAGATCATTCTAACAAGAATAAAGTATATTCCCATCAATAATGTAAATATAATAGATATGGATGTACAATGCATGAGAGGCCCTTGGTTATATGGCCAAGGTGAGACATAGGATTAGACAAGATCATGACAAGTTTCTTAATCCTATGCCATGAGACAACTAATATTAAATGACATGATACAAGAATTAGATGAAAAATGATAAGATAAGATCTAATGCCAACAGATACTTCTAGAAAGATTCCTAGGGCGTAAGTAAACTTAACATGTGAATAGGACCTACTAGGTGAACTAGCTAGGTAAGAACCCTTATTCACACCAACTTTCTCTCAAGTCTATGGGTAAGAACACAAACTTATGTCACACTTTTTAAAAGAAATGGCCAATATAAATAAAAATTCAACGTCGACCACATAAAAGTGGCCTTTATGTTTTGAATTTAAAAATGATGTAAACTAATGAAATGTAGAACATAAATGAAGAAGATTATGCTTGTGATTTAAAAATAGAAATAAAAATTGGTTTGATATTTTTTTCATAAACTTAAGAGTATAATTTGAATTGCTAAAAATTTCATAATAAAGTGAGGTCGATGGGATGTCAAGAAAAAAAGAGCAAACAATTTTTTTCCCTATTTTTTTCCCAAATAGGTTACTTCAATATCTAGTGTATGAAAAAATAAAATAAAATTTGATGAATATATTTTTATAATAACATTCTAAAGTCAAACTTCACCAGAATGACATAATCTTCATGGGAGGTCAACTTTTGTCCATTTTTTTTTATCATTTTCAAAAAAACAAATTATACTATTTTGGAGAAGATTCTATCTTCTAGTGCACCATATATTTAAAAAAAAATTAATTTCTAAATATTTTTTAATTTCCAATCAGCCTCATTTTTTATTATAACAGCCTACTTGTAATATTGATTTAGATGCCATCATAGATAGTTTCGATAAAAAATGTTTTGGGCAAAACCCTTTTGACTGAAACCTTGTTGGTTAAAACAGTGTCAATAAAAAATGGTTCGACCAAAAGGTGCCATATAAATAGTTTTTTTTCAATTCAAGAGTGAAGAAAATACACAAAAGGAATTTTACTAACAAAAGAGGCTACAAATTTTTTAGTTACGATGATTTTCAACTTGTTTCCGCTTCACTAAGAGGATAAACATTTTTTTATAAATAATGATGTATTTGTCACTTGCATTTATCCATTTTAAGGTTTGTGATATTGTATAATTTGATCTATATATATCTTCTACTCATTCCTAATCCCTAGGCTAAATAGTCATTGATCAAGCTTCAATGGAGGGCCATTTAAAACCTTGAATTTCAATTCCTCTCATAGGTGACCTTGATATATTTAAGGTTTTGTTTTTATATCCCCTCATGAGCACTGACCTCTCTCCCTTTAGCCAAGTGGTTGCCATCCTTGATTCTTTTAGACACTAGATTGACAATCTATATGCCTATCACACATCATACTATCATCTTAGCCTATTTATCCACTTCATACATTGCCAAGTTACATTTGGACACTAGCCTAGACTTTACTTATCCACTTCATATATTGCCAAGTTACATTTGGACACTAGCCTAGACTTTACTTATCCACTTCATATATTGCCAAGTTATATTTGGACCTTTATGTACTTCACCTTTCACTAGTAAAACACACATCCTTATGCATCTAGGTTGACCTTCCTCAATTATCTTTTTCCTTCTTCTCTTGGTTATCAAGAGTTGACCCTTTATAAATGAACTTGCACATTTTGTCCACTCCCTTATACTTCTCTCAACATCCTTGTTGTGTCTACCCTTATCCTCTCTCACACACCCCTTTGTATGCCAAATCTCAATGTTGTCTCAATGTCATGGTCTTCTTAAGCTAATGTTTGTGCTAGTTATTCTTTCATCTTCTATGCCTCCTAGTTTACTCTGTGTTTCTTTCTTATTCATTAACATTGGTATCCACTATATCATGTCAAGCTTGACCATCATCTAGACTATTATTTTGGCATATAACTATAAACTTTAATCACTTTCATATTGGGCACTCTACTTTAAGCCATTGTATTTAAATGCCTTAATCTATACCCATTTTATCTTTAACAGAGAACAAGCCTCTTCTCTCCTTACACCTTCTACCTAATGGCCTCTACATTGGAAGATGCACCTTTCTACATTTAATGGCCATAACTTTTTCTACCTTTTACTACTATATTTCCTATTGCACATTCACAAGCTTTCTTTTAATCTATATTTTTGTTGTTTTACATTTGAGTATGTGTACTTGGACCAATACTATCATTGGTTTCTCCTCACTTAATGTTATTCTATTAATTTTAAGTTAATATATCATATGTTCATCTACCCCACCTTTTAGTAGTTCTAGCATCATGTGTAATGGAAATTATTCCTTCTTCCTTCAGCTCCTTCTATTCATTACTTGTCTTTAACCTTCTTCATTCTAGGACCGTATGATTTAATTTCACAACTTTCCTTCCTACATGTTGTGATAGGCCACTCGTGCATATGCATCACATTGCACCACCTTGGATTCATACTATGGAATTATATTCACTTTCTCCTCCATTTCTATTTATGTGTACCAATATTTATCACCAAGGGACTCAATTGGAACCATCACATTTCTTTTCTCTAATTCTTACCTATCCTCACTCATGATTATTTCATCTCTATGAACACTACTCTTCTTAACCCCAAGTACATTTTTATAACATTTATATACTTCACCTTTCACTAAACCAACACACATGTTCTTGTGCATCTAGGTTGTCCTTCATCAATTCTCTTTTGCCTTATTCTCTTAATTATCAAGACTTGAACCTTCATAAATAAACTTGTATATTTTGTCCACTCCCTTATAATTCTCTCAATAACCTTGTCGTGTCTACCCTTCTCTCACATGAAACCCCTGTGGATGTCAAATCTCAATTTTGTCTCAATGTCGTGGTCTTCATTTAAGCTAATTTTTATGCTAGTTATTCTTTCATATTTTGTGCCTCCTCATTTCCTCTTAGTGTTTCTTTCTTACCTATTCACATTGGTACATCCACTATAGCATGTCAATCTTGACCATCATCTAGACTATGATTTTGGCATATAACTATTGAGGGCCATATATCACCATTGTCTTTACCACATTAAGATCAACCTTCTCTTTCATTAATGATATCTAAATAGTCCCCATGTATTTATCATGACTTATCATTTACTGACATTCATGTTCTCTTATGTGATGCATTTTTAATTGTACTATGTGATATTGTACATCCTTACGTGGTAATTATTGAAATTATATTTATTATTAAGTTTAAAATAATTGCACCCTAGGCTAGATAGTGCATGTTCTTTTTAATTTTTAATTATCTTAAATATAGTGTACATAAAGATCATGTGTATATGCACATTGACTATGAATATTGATTTATATTGTCATGCACTTTAATCAAGCTCCTTAATAACTTTTCATATTTACTCGACAATAAGACATGTGAATATTCTTGCTTGGCATATTTTTTATGAAAGAATTTGTCCTAAATATCCTAATGTATTCTAACTTAATTATATATTGTATGTCTCTAGAATTTACTAATTTATTTCTCAAATGATCTTAAAACCATAGGTTTCAATTTGAATTAAATTAAGATATGTATACATATGTATGTGTGTGTAGGTGAATTAAACAAGTAATTTATGATGGGGAATAAAAGAAATAGATCAAGATTGTTTGATCGAAAAAGATTAGATGAAGAGAAAAATACAAAAAGAAGAGGAAATTTATTTTAGGAACATATAGTCAAGAACAACCCATTGAAATTACTGATGACCAAATTGAAGAGCATGTTACTAAAGAAGTATAAGAAGAAATTGGTACACTTGCAAAGAATGTAAATGAAGAGGAAAATAGTGATATAGAATTTTTTGTATCGTATGGAAAATCTAATGGAGATGGATGAAGATTCTCTTTTCCAGGAGATTTCACCTGAAGATATGTTACCTTAAAGTACAATAAAATTACACTCTCAAAGAATTTGGGATGAACTTTTTGAAGAAAAATATCTAATTAGAAGATCATAATTATGTGCAAAGTTATTTAGGTGGAAATAAATGACCCCTGTTTTGGAGTTGTTAGGGGTTGATAATAAGAAAAAATAATCAAATATATTGAAACAAGCAATAATTGAAAACTTGCAACAAGAATTATATCGTATTGAAACCAAGGGTTGAGCTATTGATTTGTCTTGCATGTAGAACGTTGATGACTATAGTTTTTAGTAAAAAATTATCACATAAAAGACACACTTGAGCAAACACACAATTACTAAATATATCTAGGAGAAGCATTCAAAGATATATTATGAATATAAACAATTTAGATGAACACATTGAAAATAATTGAGTAAATACTTGTAGGGTTCCTCGAAAAGATAGAATTTTAGATGTAAAAAATAGGTAATTGAATATTAGATCAATCATTTTTGTGTTTGTTCCAATAGAAGGGACACTATACAAGTAGTAGGTGAAGATGATGCAAAAACTTCTCATCCAAAATAATTTTTTAGATACAACACAAAGTAAACTTTTGAAGCATTCAAGCAAGAATTTTCATAGATGAAGATTTGTCAAAGAATTTTTGAGTTTACAAACATGTTTTGTACACATAAATAAAGTATTTGAAACTTGTGTTGTCGAAATCATGTTGAATTTTATCTACATCTAGAGTAATATAAAAATGTTATGGAAATATTTAATCCAAATGTAGACATCCATAGAAGTACAACACAATTTTTGAAGCCTATCATATGTGAAAAATAAAAAGATTCAGATGCCAAGGGGATCCTGGAAAAAAGTGTTGGATAAGTTCTATGAGCGTGTTAACCACTGGACCTTCAGATGGTTGTATTTTTTTAGGAAGGGTTACGTTGTTAAAATCTATGGTTCAAGCTCTCCCTATCTATAGGTGCATGGTTCAGGTTGCCCCCTCAAGTTTCTTTAAGGAGTTGGATGCTCTATCTAGAAATTTTTTATGGATTAGTTGGTTGAACTCCTCCAAATGGATTCTAGTCAAGTGGGAATCCATATGTAGACCAAAGCAATGGGGAGGTTTGGGTCTACGGAAGGATTTTCTCACTGGTCAGGTTTTGGTGGCCAAGTATTGGAGGTGGTGTACTAATCAGGATCAAGCTTGGGCTTGGGCTTGGATCCTTTCTGCTAAATATTTGGGAGGCCTAGTTTCAGAAAATGTGCCTCGAGTCTCCTTATTCGACATAGGTTATTTGATTTGGGACACTTTAAAAAAGGGAGCCTCCCTGGTCAAGTGGGGTTTATTTGGATTTGTCACAGAGGTTTTGAGGCTATCTTCTAGTTTGACTCATGGGATGGGCATCCCCAAATCATGACTAGTCATCCTCACCTTCATAACCTATGTCTCTCCTTCCTGGATGTTGGATGGTCCCGAGTGGAAGACTTCAAAGAGGCAAAAACCTTCAAGCAAGTGGAGGTGTGATAGTGGAAGGATTCTCATGCCTAGCCACTAGGTGGGTTGTAGGGCGATCAAGAAGAGTTATCTCAAATTTTATCTTGTAGAGCCTGCAGTTCTCTTGGAAGGAGTGATACCCTTGCTTGGAATCTTGATCCTCAGGAGTATTTATGGTGTGTACTATTTATCAAGTGTTGGATAGAAAAAAATATGAAGGGGAGGAAGTTCCTTGGTGGAAGTGTGTTTGGAATAAGTTTTCTTGGCCTAAATGCAATTTCTTCCTTTGGCTTCTTACTTGGAACATGTGTCTCACTTAGGATAATCTTCAGAAGAGGGGATTTGAAGGGCCATCTATCTGTACTATTTGTGGTAGCAATGAGGAGTCCTCATCTCACTTATTTTTCCAATGTGGATTCTCTAGAACCATCTGGCATTTTTGGTGGGAGGTTTAGAAAAAAAAGTGTGCATGCTTTGTCCCTAGTTGAATTTTGGAGAAGTTTGCAGAGACCACTAGCCAAGGAACACTATCTCCATGTGGCTTGGCACATTGGCCCTCATGCATCCTTTGGAAAATATGGATAGAAAGGAACTAGGGGATATTCCAAGGAGGGAGTTTAGTGGTTAGTTATGTTTGGGAAATGATTATCAGTATGGTTCAAGAAACTATTACAGCCAAGTGTGATATGGCTCCCTCTCCTAAGCCTAGGGATCAAATTTTGATGTAGAGATTGGCCTTCGTTGGTGAGGGATAGCGAAATACTACCTTTAGGAGGAAAAGGCCTCCCATTAGGAGAAATTAGTGGGAGGGAAGATGGGATTCACCTCCTACCGGTGTCCTAAAGATAAACATGGATGGTTCTTCCAAGGGTAATATTAGTTATGTTGGAGTTGGTGGTATTGGGAGGGATAGCTCTAGAATGACCCTTTTCTTCTTCTCCATCTTTTAAGGTCATCAGATTAATAATCCTATGGAGGCTCAGGCCATCTGCATAGCTTTAGAAAAGACATGTGGTCTTGGGTGGTGTAAGGTCACTTGTGAGTCAGATTCTCAGATCTTGGTCAACTTGCTAAATCGGTTGTCTGAGCAAGGTAAATTGGCAACAAATTTTGACGTTCAACAAATTCTCCAACTTAGCAGTGCTTTGGACTAGATTTCTTTTATCCACATACCATGGGAGTAGAATATGGTTACCGATTATTTGGCTAAATGGGCTTCAGAGTTTAAAGGTAATTGGAGTGTTGACAGTTGGGAGAAATTCCCCTTGGATTGCTCCCAAAGATTGAATTTGTTGTTATAGGAGGATAGTATGGGTTCTTAAGGATTATTTGGTTGGTTGGATTTTTTCCTTTTCTTGATCTTTTTGGTTGGTGCGTGATGAGCTTGATTAATAGCTAGTTTTCGGCTTATTTATTTCATATCTTTTAAATACTTTAATATGCTTATTTCATATACATTCTTGAACTTATATACCTTTTATATATTTTATTCCATCCAAACCATACTTTTATGAATGAAAATATGATAATGATATGATGATGTTTGCATGGATGAATGTGTGAATGTGTGTGAAATTCAGTATGAATCTTTTTTTAATTCATGATTGTTAATAGTATGTATACTTTAGATGGAACTGACTCCTTGCAACCAAAAGAATAGCAACCTGCAACAACTAGAGAACTCAACTAGTAGCCAAATGATTCTAGGCTGACTGTAGGGGAGATTCCAATGATGCTAGAAATGTGAAAATTATAGGAATGATAGAAATGATTATTGGAGTGGCCAATTGCGATTCATCAAAGAATTCAATAAGATGATTGAGGAAAGAAGTTTGCAGTAATCAAGAAATTGGTGTGACTGTTTGCACATAGCACATCTCTTTCATACCGTTAAAGTAGAGTTGCAAACCTATTTGTCTTCTTCTATCTTTTTTAGTTATAGTTTCAGTTGCAAAGAATTTGTCTCTCTATTTTGAAGGAGAGTGGACATCTTCATTTAATTTATGTTCTTCATTCCTTATGCAAATAAACCTCCTCTCGAACCTATATAGTTGGATTGATAGTTGAGGAGTAGATCTAGTTGGATGTGATATGTTTTGATAGATATAGTTTTTGTTACATAGAAAATATCTTTGTTAGTTTTTTGTTAGCATTCATGAATGAGAAACCTATGAAGATTCTTGTCAGATTGTAGAGTTCAATTATATAAAATACAAATGCTCCAATTTACTATTATGATTAGTTGAATCAAGTAGCACATATTTGGTTTCTCCTGTGGGTACAGTAGCTTGAGCAAGGGCCACTCAAGGTATGGTTTGCCCACTTTAATTTTTGTTTTTAAATTATATGTTTACATTATTGCATTCATTTCAATAGATTCTTCATTACATGCACGTGAATGATATTTAGTCTCATGATTTAAGTTCTGTAATGAATCATTGAGTTATCCTCTGGAGTGAGTCAAGTAGTTAGAAGTAAGAATCAAAATTTCTAGTGAAATTGTAGAGTTCGGGTTTAGTAGTTAATAGTTACAGTGTTAAGCTGAAGGTACCCACAACATCAGTAGTAGATTAAGTTATTTCCCCTGTCTTGCAGTTTATGCTTTATTTCCTTTTCCAACCTTTATTGTTTTCTTGCACATGTGTAAACCACCTATAATTGATGATGTAGGTCATGTAGAGTCCATGAATGCACATATAGTTCCAACATTATCACAAGCTTACAAAGCCCTGGTTGATAATTTAATGGAGTCTTTACAAGTGTTTAGTGGACTGTTTAGCTATGAACCTCTCTTATGAATTGTGTGTATAACACCAAGTTGACCAAGCATTAGTGAGGCCTTACAGTGCACTCGGTTGTCCCTATGGACTACTTTGGTGCTTTGGTTATATTATTGAATTGTTTTGATCAATAAATATTTACTCCTCTTTTTTAGTAAAAAATCAAAAGATTCAAATGAATTCAATGTATAGTTTATAATATATATAGATTATGAAAATTTGAAGAAAATTTTAGAATTTGAGAATATTGATCATTCAATGCAAGTTATTTGGAAAAGATTTGAATATGAAAAATACTCAACGAATTTAGGAGTTGAGTCCAAAAAATTGATTTGAAAGAGAGTGAATTGCCTTACAATGTGTTTATGAATAAATTTTGTAATATCATATATCCACATATCCAACATTGTCATGGTGCAAGATGATAGGCTAAGCAATTTCATGACTCAATTTTTTCCCCATCGGGTTGTATTTGCTCTATTGTATATTTTTTTGAGAACTATACATTTAGCCCTCAAATTGAGATTCAAAGTCAATATTATCATTTAGAGAAAGTTGCAATATTTGTACAAGTTTTTTATAGATATGCTGAGTTACATGTGGATGGTGTAGAAAGTAGAAAATATGAATGATTTATCATCAAGGAAGTTTAATTTTATATCAATGATGATACAAGTCATGATAGAAGCTATGTAGCCCATTTTTTGGAATATTTTTTAAAAATTTGAGATGACTTGGCATAAATGGTTTACAACATTGGATTTGGTCTAATGTATGTGCCAGTAAGTGTTGATTTTATTTATTTATTTATAATTAAATTCATATAACTGGATAAGACTTGAATCAGTTATTAATATTTTTTAGCTAATTTGAATTTCAAATGGTTGTTTATAACTTTACAAGATAATTTAAGTTCGTAAAATTATTTAATTGGTTAACCCAACAACATGCTAGACATAGCATCCAATCTTTTTGGAATATTTTTAAGAGTGTACATGGAAAAGGAGAGCATGATGGAGTAGAAGCATGCATAAAGTGTGCACTTCATTAACATGAACTTGCAGGTAACACCATACATAATGCAAATGAAATTGTTGAATGGTGTAAAAGTCATTTGGTGTTCATGAAATAAAGAGACTTAATATAAAACAAATGCTATTTTTGGGAAGTTAACAGTAATTAAGAATTTTTTATTTCAAACTTTATTTATATAGAGTATATGTCGTAGAATATTTACACTTCTTAATTGAATACTTGAAATTTAATAAATTAGACTAAGTTTTTTCATATTTAAAGATATTGATAGTTCAAATCCTTATAATTTTCAAACAATTATTGGGATCAAAATTTTGCATCAAGTGATTAATACAAGACATAGAACACCTTTTGTTATTCAAGTTAGAGAAAAATCATGTTTTTGCGCTAACTTCATTGAGAATAATGCAAATACTCTACAATGTGAGAATATTTAAGATGGATATGTTTCACAATGGGAAATGATTAGTATCAATACCTCCTTATGAATATAGTAAAATTTTATATGGCCATGATCCTCTATATTCAATTGATTATGAACGTGTATATGATTTAGTTGTTACAACTAAATTAAATTATAAATTATGTACATATATAATATTTTAATAGAATTTATGTATATATTCTATCTAAGTTGAGTGATGAATATTTGAATAATTTGTCTACTCTAATGTACATGTGTATTTGTGGTACAAGAGATGTCCTCATTGTGGTTGTAGATCCTAACAATACATAAGGTGTATATTAGTATCTATTAAGATGCACACAACCAAATGTAAATTGGCACAATCAATGGTAGATGGTGTAGAGTCTAAAATAATGTATTGTAAACTTGGTAGAACCTACACAATTCAAAGGTTTAGCTAACTGAACACTCCACTCAACATTGCCAAGACTACATTAAAATGTCAACCCAGGGTTTGTAAACTTGTGATGGTGCAACATTGTATATACCTTCAGAGACTCAAAACTACCTAAGCTATCCTATTCAAGTTATTCTAATTGCCAGAAATCATGAAATTTCTTAATAGTGAAAGAAACAAATCAGAACTAATGGCTATGGGTACCTACAGCTGAAACTGTAATTGAATTGATATAAAGAAAAGATCACTGTATCAACTCAAAACTAATCAAAACTAACTCAGCTAATCTAACTTCCAGAGTACTACTGGTTAACCATTACATGCACACTCACGAACATTCATTACCAAGAAGAAAAGTATGAGATTCTAAGTTAACTTGCAATTAGTTCATGAAGTAATGATAAACAAGAAACAACTATTAAGCAAAAATAAATAACTAGAAAATGATGTGAGGAACAGTTACTTTGGGTGGCTTGCTCAAGTGGCTATTCTCACTTAACTAAAACCAAATCTAACTAACAGATTCCACGCATCCAGTGAAATTGACTTCATTCATTGCATATCATAAAAGATTGCATAAGATCTTGTCCCAAATTGTATTCAATCATTCTGAATATTCACCATGTCTTGAAACTAAAAATAACTGATAATGAAAAACTAAAAACCAACTAATTTTTTTACGGATTCAACCATTAGCTATATACAAGCTTGAGGGAATCTTATTCAAAGAGACAACTAACCACAATCATTAACTTCCACTCCTAAATATCAGAGAATTTAGTTAAGATTGAATTGTTCAAACCATGACTACAAAGAAAGAAGAATCCTAATAGGATTGAAACTCTATAAAACAAGATTGCATGCAAAAAACACAAACATTTGTCAAAATACTATCAATAAAAGATTCCTCCTCTTCTAGCGCTTATTGACTTATTATAATGATGCATGTTCAATCTCCCGCAGGTTTCTTTAAACAACAATTATCACATTCAACTTAATTTGGAACTCCCCTATTTTGTTGTCCCAATCTTCCTTTTGCTATGAGTTTAGCTTCCAACTACTACATGCTACAGTTCCTCCTTGGATGCAAAAGGGTTATTTCACAAAGCATGTATACAAGAATAACTACCATAATTAAAACATAGAATTTCATTTGCATTTCATACATATCTTCATATAAACCATGCAATACTATTATGTCATAACCATATTTCCATCATTATATTTTAGGTTCAAGTCTGCATAATAAGTATGAAAACGTAGTATAATATAGGAGTATTGTTTGGAAAGTATATCTAAAAGTGTCTGAAAGTATGTATGAAAGTAACATAAAATAAGCTAATAACTAGACCCATTAGATGGTAATGGACAAGAGTATCCCATTGGATCAGTCCTTGTTGAAGGGACCTATTATCAACAAATAAAGATAGATAACAATGGTATTATATTTATTAATTACATGCCAAGATAAAATGTTCTACATTATAGTCACTTAGTTATAACAATAGGATTAAATTTGGAAACTTAAAAAAAAAAGAGGACATGGCCAACAAAAGTGGAGGTTTTCTATTGAAGATCATGAAAATATTTTAGAGATAATAAAAGTTAGAGAGGATCTAGAATATATATACCAAGAGTTTTAGACTTTATTAAATTTTAATATATGTACATGTTACATTTAGTTTGAACTCATTATATATTTTTTAGTCATACACATTGGCATGGACCTACTTATATATATAAGAATGCTCAAATGTCATTCCATTTAATGTAGTTTACATATATATTTTTTATTTTATTTTTTAATTTGTACATATATACATTTTTTTGAATGTTTATTTACTTAAATGAAATGTTTAAACTTATGCATGGTCTATTACACTTGTCAAAGTTATATTTATCTAGATATCTAAAATTCAAGTACATGGTATGACCTAGATCAATTTGGAAAGTATTTTTAAGACTTTTATTGATATTTAATGTTACCTACATCCTAATAAGTCTAATGAGGTGGACAATCATCTATAAAACTACATTAAATTTTGGTCCACTCCTAGCTTGAGGTGTACATTAAAAATTTGATAATGCTACATGAGACTAGTGAACCTATAAAGTACACTAGAAGATGATATGTTGACTTTCAAGGTTGGATATATAGCCCAAAAACATTTAATTTTGGATATATGAATCCTTATCATGCACACTAATCTATTAGTGTGTACAACATATTAGGTCAAAACATTTAATTTTGGATATATGAATCCTTATCATGTACACTAATCTATTAGTGTGTACAACATATTAGGTCAGTGCCACCATAATTCATGGAACACATTTTAATATATAAGAAAAACAAATATGATTTGAGGATAGATAAAACAAGAAAAAATTGAAGAACATAAATATAGAAAGTGTACGAATATATAAGGACTTGACATGTACATTATTGACATCATAATTGATCCAATTTGTAACTAAAATTTGATGCATATACTTGTATACTTAATTTTAAAAAATAAGATCTCTAAGATATAATAATTAAATTAATAATATTGAAAGTTATAATCCTTAATTGGCCTCTCCAACATTCACTACTTTAGATGGTATAAGAGCAAGATTAAACATAGTTAATTGACCTTGGAGAAAGGTAGTCATGTTAGGAAATATTGAGTCCCATATTAGAAAAGTCAATGTTGTGAGTTTTCTAGTAGGAGAGTGTTAGATCTAGAAGACTAATATGAGTCTAATTATAATGGATATACCATTAAATATTAAGGAAATTAACATTAGATCTAAAAGATGTTAGCTAGAAGGATGAATAAAGGTCAAGGTGTACTTCATGTATTAGAATGAATTGAGAAAATATTTGATACAATGAGGGAAAATTTAAAGATCTAACTTTGGATGTCATAGAAGAGCATATAATGAGAGAAATTGTTTAAAACCTAGATATTAGATACATTAGTGATAAGGATATCTAGAGATGATGAAGTATCTTAGAAGAATATGCCATAGTTAAAGAGGAAATACTTGAGGATACCTAATGATCGAAAATCCCTTAATAGGCTTGGTAAGAAAAGTATTTAATAGATTTGTATGTATTGAATTATTTTAGTGTCTAAGTCTATATCCTAAGAGATTAGTGATCTTGAAGAATAGGTCTTGAATAATATGAGAATATTTAAATTGGCCTGAAAACAATGTTAAATTTGTAAGGAAAAGGTTGAAAGTTCATGCTACAATGAAATATTTTTGACTTAAAGTTGAAAGTCTATTTTTTTGATGAATAGAAAACTATCTATATTAATATAAATAAAGATAGGGATACATATTCACAAAAAAAAGGTGGGTGGTAAGAAGGCACACCCCGAGATTCACATGGGAAAAGCCCAAAAAACCAAAAAATTAGAGTCACATGGGCTTAGCCCAAAAGTCCATAAACATTACAATTATAAAATAAAATGGCCATCAAGCGGCTAGAGTAGTGCCAATAGAGCCAAGAGGGTCTCTGTCATCCGTGTGCTTCCCCCATACATCAGTGGGGTATGGAGTGATGTTTGGAGGAGGACCCCAACCATCATCAACATCTTTTTCTTTCTCTTCATCTTTATCCTCACGCCGAGGCGAGATTGTAAGCCCCAAACGCATAAATATTTTTCCAGAATCTGGCCAACCAGAGCCAGTAGTAGGAGTGTCATTAGAGGGCCACCCAGAATCGCCATTGCTGCTCCCCGTAGCTTCTCTAGAGGGCCACCCTTGGCCAACCCGTAGAGGAGGAGAATGAGTCTGTTGAGGAGGGCGTGAACCATGCTGAAGTGGAGGCTGAGAGTGGGGACGAGCAAAGCCACTCCGCTGTTGGCCCCAAGAGACCGATTGGCTGCGAGAGGAAGTGGGCGGAGTGACACCTGAACAATAGTACACGGGGCATTGCCCCAATGATCCAAAAGCACCTGAAGGTGAGCCACCTCAACTGCAACCTTGTTGGCCTGAACCTAAATCTGTAAGAGCACATTAGAGCAAATAATAGATTTAGAATACAAAGAAACATTTTTATCCATTTGTCTGTTAGAAAATATGCAAGAATTTCTATCTTTCCAGATATTCAAGAGGATTTCCACCTTGAAAGTGTGCCAAAACTAGGTATATTTAACTAGAAGTCTGGGCGAGTCTCCCAACAGAATCATATTTCAATAGAAAGGCTCCGGTATGAAAGGCTGAAAGAAGTCATGAATCCATTTCCAAAACTGTTGAGCTCTGGTACAAAACCAGAAGAGATGCTTAAAAGACTCAACTTGCCTATAGAAAGGGCAACAAGGGTCTTGGACCCCCAAGTGAACAAGCTGAGAACCCACAAGAAAGCCTTGGAAAAGAATACACCAAGCAAAGTGGAAAAGTTTTGGCTCAACACTTGTAGACCAAGTGGCAAAGAATATTTTTCACCAGACATGAGCAGGGGATTGAAGAAGCCACCTCTGATTCAAAATTTCAATCATAGGAAAGTGTGGCGAAAGCCATCTATAACTAATCCTAGGCTTGTAATTCCTGAAAGGGGTGTCTAGGTATTGTTGATGATGTTTTCTGCACAACAACTCAAACAAAAAATGAAATCCTATCTCTCTTGAAAGGTAAATCTCTATCAACAAGCCTCAAGAGATAACCCCAAGGTCTCTAATGTCAGGTCTTGACAATGCATAAACAACTCAATGATAAATGTGAAAATGTTGGTAATCACAAAGGGACCTTACTACAAGCAAAGACTGAATCTTGGACTTATCAGATCTAGCAATGTAATGATACTTCAATCCTAAATATAACTCAAATGATAAAGAAATAATAAAATATTAGGGTTTTAGAGAGATTCCTAAATTTAACTATTCCTAAGATTAACAATGTAAATGATGAACTACTTGAAATGGACCAATCCCTCATAAACTAATTCCTGCTTGACCAAGATAAATCTACAATCTCATAGAAATAGTGCAATCTTCTAAGGTATTAAGATTTTCAGATCATGAACATTCATCCAAGACAACCCAATTGCAATTGAAATGAATAAATCTCCACAATTGAACTAAGCACAATGAATATAAAGGTCCAGGCTAACTTTGCAAAGCAACTAACAATCAACTAGCTGCAAAAAGTATGGACCAGGGATTGCTGCAAACACTTCAAGCACTAAATCATAAACACCATTGAATCAGATCTAACATACATCTAATATCCTTGAGAAATTTGAAAGATAGAACCATAAGAACCATGCAAGATAAGTCAACACAAAAGAGATCACCAGAAAATCACAATGTCCTTAATTGTATTGAATCACCAAATTTCAGCAACAATTCCAATGTTCTGTTACAACACTTGCTCAGAAATTGACTAACTTCTAACTTTGCTCTACTACCTAATTCGCTCTTATAACAAAATGATCTCTATCTGTGTATATATCTATCTATCTATCTTACAAATGAGGAAAAATGCCCAATTTATAGGAATCTCCAAAACAAGTCAGCCAAGCTGGGGTTATACAATAATAAAATAGCCAAAACAAGTCAGCCCAACCAATGCCTACAATAAAAACGGCCACAAACAGGTCGGCCCAAGGAGAATTCGAAATAAAATGAATTAGAATTAAATGTTTGAACTCATCCAGGTCGGCCTGGGATCTTTAATGCAATTCAGGCCAAGGCAAGGAAAATGATAGGGAAATACAAAATTCGATGCAGCCTTGCATTAATTGCTCTCTCCAGCTTGAGTGCACCTCACCAAGTCGGCCAAGGGAAAGTAACCAGTATTTCAAATTTCTTTCACAGATATAACTTCATCTCCAGAACTTCCTTGATGACTCAGCAAAAATCATCCTGCACTCAGCAAAACCGCCATTAATATCCATTATAACACTATTATAACATGAAGATCAAGATTAGCCCATCATCAGTAATATATTCGTAATCCAAATAAACTCAAACACAAATTGAGATCAACCCAAAAACATCGCCAAAGCGCAGACAACACAATCTGGGATTTCGAGCCAGCCGCAGAATCCAAGCCAGAAAGGAATTTCGGGGAAATCTAGGCCAAGCGGATTCTGGCAAAATAAGCACAAAATCAACAATAAATCATTAAAAATGAATAAAGAATGCATAATCACTGTGTAATTTACCGATCTAGAACATGGAACCATAAAAATTTATCATTAGAATCATCCATTTCACTGAATTTTCAAGTTCCACAACGCCTCCTAGAAAATTCGGGAAAATCCGGCTAGACCGGATTTCTTCGAAAATGATAACACTACATGAATTTCGGGAAAATGAAGGGAAGAAGGAGAAACCGGGAAAATCCGACCGAACAGGAAAATCCCGAGGACGGAAGAAAACCCGAATATTGATAATCTAATACGATCCCACTCAAATTGATTGAATGATCACAAATTTGAGGACCCTGGGCATGGAAATCGTTTAACTTGAACCTCCTACAGATCTTCTTTGAATTCTAGGTTCATTCAAAAAAAAGTTAAGATGAAATGGGGACGCCCTAGGCATGAAACCCTAGATTTTAACCATGAACGTACAATGCAAGCTCGGGACACAGAAATTCAAACTCCAAGAAAAACTAAAACTCCAAAGCACAACTCACATTCATCAATCGAAAGCAAGGCAACATGTACATACCATGAATAAAATGCCAGTTGACTCCAACAAAGACAAACAACAATTTGAATGCCCAAGCAAGCAACAATGATGATAACGCCAAGGGAATCACAAGACCAAATATCATAACTCAACAAGACGCCAACGAGAAAACAAAACGACAAGAATCCCAAAAAAACTAGTTAAACTCGAAAACCCGACGGCCAGACAAAAGTTCAGAAAAATATGACACAAGTGGATTTCGGCAAAGACCAAAAATATCTGAACCATGGTGTAAAGCAGACAGAGCCAAACTTCGAATGAAATCCGAGAAAATCTGGACGGGGCAGAAAATCCCGAAACAGGGTAAAAACCCGAACTTGGCCCAAAACTTAATATTTTCAACATGCAACTTAGGGGGATCACTTGGGCAAGTAAAATAAAAATTCTAAGCACATACCAAGGCAATGCAAATCCCCAAAATCAAAGTTCCAAATCAACAAGAGCAAAAGCAAAAGAGGGTCCCTGCTTTCAGTGGGGCGTGTGTGCAAAAACTGCACAACAGGTACCACTTCCAGTACTTCCACGAGGGCTTGGACCCATGAAATCCCACCTTATGAATCATTTCTGCAGGAATAGAATTCACCAGATCATCATAAGTAGCACAATCCTAGTTTTGAAGCTTGTAAAGGGCACAAAAATCTTCCCACAACATGATGTGCATTGTGGGTCTGTGAAAAACCTACTACAAAGCTTGAATACCTTTCTTGTGGAATCTTAGCGCCTTAAGCCAAGGTGACTTATCTAGTGGCTGACCATTGCTAGCAAAGAGAGGCGACCACCAAACATTCTGTTGATTGAGCGAAAGCCCATCACAAAAACCAGAACTGACCCAGCGGAGCCAAGGTTTAACCACCTGCCAGGCTCTCCAAATGCTGTCGGCCACAAAAGTTCCCACAATTTGAACTGGTTCCTTCATGACCAAAAGGTTTTGAAAGCCAATCCCCTTTCAGGTGGGTCTATGAACATGAAAATTGGACTAAATGCAATGCCCGAGAAGAATCTTCCAGGCTTCATCTCCAGTAAGAGCACGAATTATCCATTTCACACACAAGGAAGTCCCTTGTCGTTGAGTGGAGAGCAACCCAAGTCCTCCAGAGTCTCTGGGAAGGCAAAAAAATTCCCAGGCAACACGGTGAAACCCTTTGTGGGTCTCCGCAGAGGCCCAAAGAAAGTCCCGAAGCAACTTTTCAAGTTTTCCATAGGCAACTTTCGAAGGGGCCCAACAAGAGGAATAGTAAACATGTGTGGAAGTTAAAACCTTGGAGCACACTTGGAATTTCCCTGCTAGAGAGAGAGGCTTGGTAATCTAATATCTGACCTTCTGGTCAATTCTAGAGAGAACAACTTGCCACAACTTAGCCGAAGAGGCCTAGACGGCAAAGGGAATGCTCAGGAACCAAAAGATTTCCCTTGGCCCAATCCATTTCCAACCGTACTGTTGAAGCCAGTGAGTAGTGGGCAATATAAACTGTTTGTAGCTTAAAGTTTTGTGCCACTAAATCACAGAACCAAATGCAAGGCAAAAAATGTTAAGACATTCAAGAGTCACCTTCATATTATTCTCTTCCTCCAAAAGAGTGATGAAAGATTCATTAGCAAAATGGCCATTAACTAGTTGAGCCTAAGATTTAGGCAATGAAATTCCTTTGACACACTGTTAAGAAACCGCGTTGGCCAAAAGATAGCCGAACCCTTCAGCAACAAGCACATAAAGAGAAGGAGCAAGCAAACATCTTTTCCAAATAGAGCAGAAAATCCCAAAGGCAAGAGATTGGTGGTCATTAATGGTGATACAAGCAGAGGCGTCTGAGAAGAGAATTTAGATAGCCTGAATGAAATTAGGCCGAAACCCAAAGGCTCACAACATAGCCAAAATAAAAGGCCATTCAATGCGGTCATAAGCTTTGGCAAAGTCTATTTTGAGAAAAATAGCTTTCTAGTCTGAGCATTTGGCCCACTCCATGCCTTCCCACACAACAATGATGTTGTCCAAGATAAATTTGGACTTGATAAACCCAGTTTGCTTTGGGCGCATAAGCTAAGGAAAAAGATGGCGAATCTTTAGAGCCAGAGCTTTGGTGATGATTTGGTAAGAAATAATGAGGAGTGTGATAGGACGCCAGTTGCAGATATCCTTGGGATCCCCAGCCTTAGGTATGAATTTAATATTTCTTTTGTTTATTAAATTATCCAGGGATTTGAAATGAAAAGCCTCGAGATAAACTTTATGCAAGTCGTGCCCAACATAGTCCCAAAGGGCCTTATAAAAATCACAAGGGAAACCATCAATCCCTAGGGAAATGATCTATCAAAGGGTTGTCTTGTCTCCCATTCAATGCGAAAAGAAATGGGGAAATGATCTGACAAAGTCGCATCCACTAACGGCTTAATTGGGAGTGAAGAGTTGTCAAAAGAGAAAAAAGATTTGAATTGAGATCATAGCACGATCAAGGCATTTAAATATCTTGTCAGATCCAGCCCTATAATTACACCAAGTGTGCTAGAGGGAATGAGAATGGCGGCGGCCAATATTGGGATCAAAGAGCCCCAATTTATTACGCATGTAGAACCACACCTCCCTTTCGCCAGTTTCCCATTTGAATGGAAAGGTGCCATTTTTATCATAGGCCATCTTAACCATATTGAAATCCCCACATAATAACTAAGTAGCAACTGGAAATGAATCAACAATCCAATGCCAAAGAACAGAGCATTCCACAACATCATTAGAAGCATAAACATTAATAATCCCAAAGGAGTGATTATCAATGTTGAGAAGGATCCAGACGAGCTGATGTGTGGGGTCAGACCAATGGTTGACCACGCAAGCATGCCACCATGGGGACAAAAGGGTGACAACTCTGCCACGCCCAGCTTCATGATCAATACAAAAAATTTGACTAGTTGGTCAAATAGAGCAACAAGCCGACACAAGCAAAAACCGAACATAGTCCCAAAGGGTTGTCTTGTCTCCCATTCAATGCGAAAATAAATGGGGAAATGATTTGAAAAAGTCATCCATTAACAACTTAACTGGGAGTGAAGAATTGTCAAAAGAGAAAAAAGATTGAGCGGATATCATAGCACAATCAAGGCGTTTAAATATCTTGTCAGAGCCAACCTTATGATTACACCAAGTGTGCCAGAGGGAATGAGAATGGTGGCCGCCAATATTGGGATCAAAGAGCCCCAATTTATTATGCATGTAGAACCACGCCTCCCTTTCACCAGCTGCCCATCTTAATGGAAAGGTGCCATCTTTATCATAGGCCATCACCATATTGAAATCCCCACACAATAACCAAGTAGAAATGGGAAATGAATCAACAATCCAACGCTATAGCACAGAGCATTACACAACATCATTAGAAGCATAAACATTAATAATCCCAAAGGAGTTATTATCAATGTTGAGAAGGATCCAGATGAGCCGATGTGTGGGGTCAGACCCATTGTCAACCATGCAAGCATGCCACCGTGGGGACAAAAGGGTGATAGCTCCACCATGCCCAGCTTCATGATCAGTACAAAACATTTGATTGGATGGCCAAATAGAGTGACAAGCCGACGCGAGCAAAAAACCAAAAAAATTAACTTCTTAGAGACAAAGCACTTCAATATAGGAATATTTCTTCAAAGTATCCCTAAAAAAATACTTTCTAAAGAGGTATGTCAGACCTCAAACATTCCATGAGAGGAAATTCATAAATGAAACTCATCCATATCGTCGGAGTCCAACTCCTCTTCATTCAGAGAAGAGAAGCGATTTTGCAAAAACTTTGGTAGAACTGACCCAATTTGAATAGGAGAAGAAAATATTTGTTTCTCTTGCACATATTCACCTTCTTCCAATGGCGGGGAAGGATTGTGAGACTGCCTTTGAGCTCCCAACACGGGAGGAGAAAATTTTGGCTGCGCTATCATAACGACAGCAGGTTGAGGCATAGCCTTCGGCCTAGACCGTGCTGGAACATTATCAGCCCCAATTGGAGGCTCTTTCCCCTTCATCGAAGGGTTTGAAACATTCTTGGCTAGCTCAAGGGCTTTGGAAGCTGACCCAGAGCCACTGTACTTATTTTTTCGTTTCGTAATCATGGTCCATTTTTCATCAAGTTTGGCAATAGAATTATCCGCTCGACAAGGCTTTTTAGATTCTCGTAGTGGAGGAGTATGAGGTATTTCCAAAGGGAAGTCCTTGATCTTGTGGTCTGCGAACTGACACCTATAACACATGGTAGGTAGATTAAAATAAGTGACCTTCTGGGTATGCCTGAGATCTCCAATTTGAATGTCAATGGATTCCTTCAAATCTTGTGAAAGGTCCTCTTCAACACATACCCGTTTCTGGAGTTGGGTATGAAAAAACCTATTTGGATCAATACAAATGACCCTCCCCAAAGAGGACACAATATGATTCAGAAAAGGCACACAAGGCAAAGGTAAACCTGGGAATTCAATCCATACTGGGACCTACAACTTGGTGTCATCTAAGATAGCGAAGTCCTAGGTCCACGCCTGGAAAACCAACAAAGAAGACCTGACATACCAGGGACCATGTACCAGGATTGCTTGGACATGATTGACCTCCGCAAAGCGGAACAAGAAAAAAACCTTGGTTAAGTTTTGGACCATATCAAGGCGGACCCCATGAGGGACCTAGCCCTTGTTGACCCATTCCTTAAGCACACTTTCAGAGGGAGTCCACCCAAAAAAATACCCAACAAGGGTGTGTTGCTCAAGCCATTGACAAGCAGAATCAAAATCAAGCAAAGGTAAAACCACATCAGCTGGGGAGTCAAAAGACTTACTCATGAAAGACTTTCAGAACAAATTTTTGGGGTCATTTATTTAGAGGAGGAGCCATTGAGTAGAGCCGTCAAACCATCAACACTAGCATGAACTGCTGGTTTAGAGCTGGTTGAAGGAATATTAAAACAAAAAAACACAGTAAATGAGGTCGTACACACAAGAAAAGAGGAAATTCCTGCGCAGTATGACGCAAAAGGCGCCAAGAATGATCGCAGACACAAGAAAACCCTAGCAGAGATCATACACCTTCCCAATATCAGATCTTTTCCGAAAGTCTATTTTAATTATGAGGTATATATCTATTCATTAACTAGGGAGCTTCCCTTCAATTGTTATAATTGTAAAGGACTAAAATTTAATTAAGTATTTAGAAAGGAAATAAAATTTTGTTTTAGTCAAGTGATTTTTTAAATGATGTTGATTGGTATTTTTTGGTAAAATCTATTACAAGTTTGTGAAATTTATGTACATTATCTAGATATATCTAAAGTTTGTATAGTATGGTGTTAATTTGGAATGTTTATGTATAACTACTCAAGTGTACCTTACCCTATGCTTTGGAGAGGGGTTTCTAGGATATGTTGATGATGGTAGGGATTCTCTATGATAATTTATATAAAAAATTATGAAGTTCAATTGAACTTAAATTATTGTTGGTGATTGAACTATAATTCTCTTTGATGATGCAAGGCATGTTGAACAAATTAATTATGTTTGATTAAATTAAATTATTTTTTGAAATTGACATGTTGAGATTTTATATATATATATATATATATATATATATATATATATATATATATATATATATATATATATAATGAAAGGATCTTACCTTGATTAAGAATTTAAAAGGGTGTCATTTGATTTATACATTTACCCATTCACATAAATTAAAAAATTATTTCCAATACGCACACTTGGATAAATATCTGAAAATAATTTTCACCATGTACACTTCTAAGGATATTTAGGACCAAATTACAATCAAACACATGTATATATAGGAAAAGGGAGCTCAAATCTACACATTTAAAAGCATAATTATGAGCCCATAACTTCCTCATTTAACTTGTTATTAAATTATTGTTCACTACATATAATAACCCATATTAAGGTTACACACAATATAAGAGACAATTAATATATATACACATGTGATCTATAACTAAACATTATATATATACATGTATGTGATCTAGAGAAATATAAACAACTACACACATGCACACATCATAAATTGATAATGCTCATGTAAAACATAAGTGTATGTATATAATATGCATTATATAAAACATGTTCATAATAAGAAAATCTATAAAATGTGAACACAAAAATATATGTGTATATAATGTGCATATAAAATGACTCAAAAATAAGAATTTCCATGTTTATGAATGGATCGAGCCTCACTTTGTCCAGGGCCCTATTTCGAGTCATGTGTCGATCCTTGCACATGAAAGTACATATCCAATCTCATAAAATTATAGATCTACATTACATGAACATTAAATTATATATATATATATTCAAAAATTGAAAACTATATATATGAAATACTATATACATGTGTATGTGTACATATATAACTTAAAAATTTAATTTAAAATAAACTATACAAGTGACCTAAATTACTTGGCGTTCATGGTTTGCATCATGTAGAGGATGTTGCATAGGAGTTTGAATAGAAGCATGGAATGACCTTGGAACCTATAATATAAAAAATGTACATGTATATATGCATGTGTAAAGTCAGTAAACTTGTACTTAATGTGTGTATGTAAAAAATTAGATGTGTGTAGTTAAATTATACATGATAGGTGGTTTAAATACCTCATGATGATGTATAGGATCACCAACATACTGCAAACCTCCAAATCAAGGTAGAAAAACATCAACATTTTCCTAATACACATGATTCATATGTGATTTTAATCAAGAGTTAGAGCTTTTAAGAACATGCAATAATTTAAAATTTTAAGTAAAATATATCTATATGAATTTATTGTAAAATTTAAATATTACCTCAACTACATCATTGATGGCCCTCCCAATCCCATTTAGGTTAGAGGAATGGAGGGATATTATAAAACTTATAGATGGTACAATCTCAATGCAAAAAATAAGTCTGCTATACTCACCTCTTGCAAAATTAGGTGGCACAATCACCTCAATCTGATTTGGAACATACTGAGGGGTGGTTTTAGGATCAATTGGAACATCCTGATGTCTCATTGAACCCTATGAATTTTCCTCACCATGACTCCTCTATCTATCAAGATATCGCCTAATAAATGTGAATACAACAAGTGGGATCCCATGCTCGTCATTGATGAATTGGTATGCATCTAATAAATCATAGGTGAGGTATGTTCTCATACTACATAAAGAATCAATATGTCTACTGATCCATCCCACATCAAGTGGTGAGGGTAGATCAACACGAATGTAAGGATCATAACTACTTGATGCAACCTCTAAGGGAGAAATACCAATCTGTATATGTAACAAGTCTACCAACACAATCAGATGACAACTAATCAACCATGTTGGTATTAGTGGTGATGCTCTAAAAACTTTCATGTAAAAGGGGTGAGTGTTGGATTTGTAACTGTTTCTAGTTCCAAATTTTTTGAAAGAACCAAAATTTTTGGACCAACTAATGCCCTCTTGTTCACATGTGGTGGAAAATCTTCTCATTTAAACTCACATTTGTTAGCAAAATTGCCTCTCCCCTATTCATCATGTGTAGGGAAATATGCATAATTGACATCTAAATACAAATATAATTCTATATATGATTTTTTGAAAGAAGAAAATCCTAATCTACAAATATGAAAAGTTAGAATTAGAGAGAGAAATGATAAGACAAAATCCACAATCAAGATCCCAATATTTAGAAAAGATACAACAAAATTTGTAGAACACATATTCTTACTATAATCTCTATGGGAAATGTTGTTGAACACCCAAAATACTGAGAGGGGAGGGGGTGAATTAGTTTTCTTTTAAACCTTTCAAACATTTAAACATCCAATCCACATAGCATATTCAATTACAGTAAATGAAAGAAAGCATGAAACACCAGCAACATCACATAACACATGAACACCAAGATTTTTATGTGGAAAACCCAAAATGAGAAAAACCACGATGAGGATTAGTTCACAATATATTATAACCGATTATAGTATATTTACAAAAGTGCTCACTACAAGTGGACTCATTGTCCACTGAGAGAAAAAGAGATAGAAGAGAGTTTTTGGCTCATAGCCTAGATTGAACTATTACAATTGCATCTATCATATGTATGAATTATAGTTCCAATGAAGCTCAATAAAATGACTTTACACACTTCGTCTGATTCTAATCTAACACTTTGATTTTCTCTGCATTCGCATCACTCTAATATTCTACTCAACATTCACAACTTAAATTTGCACTACTCTGATAATATTCACTCAATTTGCATCATATACATGTCTCACACATCTCAAACATCGAAAATGATCTAGCTTATATATCCTCTTCAAGGATAACATCAATTAGGTCGACCTAATTAGATGTAACATATAAAATATACAATATATGACTTGTCAGCTCAAATCCTTCCACACACACTTTGTGCCAAGATGTAATCCTTAAAATAATTTGAAATAGGTCGGAATGGACCTATAATAGCTCCCACATAACTCCGCAATGCTTAATTAATCTTCACATACCTTCACACCTATTAGGTCAACACCGTAGAAGACCTAATACAAAAATTATTCAATTGTATACCCATATTCGAACATGCGTACCTCAAAACATCATGCCAATTAGAATTCATAATCTATTGACATTTTTCAACATCTCCTTAAATCCAAAAATCCAAAATCCTATCTGCAGAGAAGTGTGGAATCTCCTACTCATATGCACTATATAAGAAATGATTGTAATTTGTCAGGCTAAACTTTTGTTATCCATAAATTTCAAACTATAAGCCAAAAAAAGATGGAATTATGGAATTAGATGCTTCTATCAACCAAAATAAATAATAGAATCATAGAGAGAAAATTTCATTTGCGGACTAGTGCGGACCCAAAAACTAGATGCTTTGTTACAAAAAAATATCAGAATTGATATTAGTCAATTTTTTGTCACAATCAACTTTACTGGATCAAGCCATCTTGTAGAATTGTATTCCACAAATATCAAGGTACAAGCCTTCTAACATATTTTGGGATGTTTGATCCAACCAAAATGATTTGCACCAAGATGCAATGTTGACATCAATGACAACACTACAAAACAATAGTATATCTTATGCTTATCCTACATGCTCATGTTTCCAAGAACAACATCAATGATAAAATTCTCATTCTTCCAACAATCTCCCCCTTCTTCTTTGATGGTAACATGCCACAATATCTCCAAAGTATCTCCAAAACATTCTCCCCCTTTGAAATCAAGGGAAAAAGGCACCTACAACAACTATTCTAACATATAACGAATAATCCCTTGAGAAATATATGCATATGTACAAACTGACAGATTGGATTGAATTCCCTAAGTCATGTACTAGAGCAAAACCAAAAAATTACACAGGAAACTACTCTATATACTTTGCATATGTACAAAGAATAGGAAGTTGAAAGCTGGAAATGTATAAAGAATAAGAAATGTTTTCAACTAGAAGAGGTTGACTCTTGTAGCTTCTACACATGGGTTTTCCATGCTTGTTTACTTTCTTCCCATGCCTTCTTGGATTCCCAAAGCAATCTACATTGTGTTTCAAACTCCATCAATATCTCTTCTCCTTCTTCTAGAGTGCTAGGTGCATGATTCATCTATGTAGCTTTGGTATCACTCAAAAGGACACTTGAAACAAGTATGAATTTGCGATTCACTAAGTCCCTTATCTCTCCAAACTTCAAAATGATATGCTCCTTTTGGGCTTGTAATTGAAATAATTTCTTATGAAAATCCTCTATAACATTCCTTGTATCTCCAACCAGGTCAAGTGTTGAATCATAGGCATTGGAGGCATTGTTGATCTAGGACTCAATGGAGTCCATTTCCTTCTTGATTCTTTGTGTGGCTCTAGGTCACTTCATACAATATTGGTAAAGAGTCTTTGCCTCATCTACACACACTTGTGTATCCTTCAAATTCTCTTGAAACTTTTTATGTGCAAGAGCACATTTTTTCAGTAATCTCCATCATTTTCTTATCACTTATTCTCTTTTCAACCTCATTCTCAATTTGTCCTTTAAGACCATAGGCATATTCTTTAAAAGAATCAATTAACAATTTCAAATTCTCCATACCAGAAAGTGAAGTATCTATGTTCGCACTGGGTGTGGACTCTTTCAATTCCTTTACTACTTCTTCCATTAGATCTCCACTCTTTTGATGTGTTTCTATGATCTCTTTTCAAGCAGATGCATGGAATACATCTCCCAAATGTAGCTTGTGGATGGGGAAATCTTGTCAAGATCTACATTTCTATGTTGCATTGGTAGTTGTAGCAATTGTGATGACAAAATAGGCTGAAATTTGAGCTGCATACTTAGCAGATTCTTCAAGGAATCTCTAGAGGAGCTAGAGGATTCACCAGAATTCTTTGTAATCTCCACATATTTCTCTTTCAATTCCTTTCCCTTATTTTTTCTAGAGTTTTCTTGAGTCTCTTCTTCTATTCTTGCATCTCTGAATTTATCCTCATTCTTATCTTTATCTTCCTTCTCATTATTTTCTTATTCTTCTTCCTTCTCTGCATCAACATTCTCTTTATCACCATCCTTACTTACATTTTCTTCCTCTGCAGACTTATCTATGTTAACCAAAGGAGTAACATTTTCTTTAGGTATTGAAGGAGTGGATGTACCTTCCTTTGTCGCTTCTTCATAGGTTACATTCTCTCCCTCAACATTTTTCTCTTCTTCTTCATCTTCCTATGCTAATTATTCCATTACTAGAGGGAAATTATCCTAAATATATTATTCATCTATTGCATTCTCATATTGAGCATCAATATCTTGTGCTTATTCACCTATAGTGACTTCCAGAGTAGTGTCCTTTGAAGTCATATTGTATTTCTGTGCAATGTTTGAAATTTTGTCAACTGTATTCTTTTGTAGCCATTCAAACTCGTTATTATCTCTACCCATAAGGATAGTTACCCTTTGCTTCACTCTAATTTTTTTGTTGTATAACTCAGCCAATGTGTCTCTATTTTCCTCTGAAAGAGGAGCACCAAATTTCTCCAAAGCATATTCTTTTATTTTTCCTTCTTCAATTTCTTCTCGTCTTCTCTTTACCAAGAAATTTCATAGCTCTGTAGGAATTTTGTTTTCAATGTTTTTCATATCAACTTCTAAAACAATAATATACTTAATGATAGCCTCAATAATAGTGGCCTTATCCACCTCATTTTCCTCATTGTAGAGGGTTGAAGTCTCCCCTAACATCTCATACTGGAAAATGTTATTGAACAATGCTTCTAATTTAATGGGAGAGTGAGGTCTTACTGGTTCTATTTGCATTTGCTTTTTTCTTTCATCTGGATCCTTCTTCTGGCTTGTTTATGCTTTCTTCTTCTCTTGTGACACCTTCTTAGTGGCTTCTTTCTTTTTCTCTCTCATGTGAACTACAAATTTCTTCTTTTCTTTCTCTATTTCTTCTTCGATGTTTGTATCAATGATGTCAAATCTCTTTCTTTTAACACTTGCTTCACCTTGTGAAGCTACACCTATCATTTTTTAGACCAACAATGATCCTTCTTCCTCCATTTCTTCTTCTTCTTCTTCTACATTCACACATATTATTTTCTCTCACTACCTTTTTCTTTTGTCTCTTCTTGGTAGGGGTTGCAGGTGTTGTTGTTGTAGTATTTTTCTTCTTTTCATCCCTTGTTTCTTGCATAATTGGAGGGGATTTCTCCTTTACCAGAGGACTATCCATAGTTTTTCTCTTTTCTCCAATAGAGGGCTTAGTCCTAGAGAAATTTTGGATAGCAAGATGGGTGGTAGTTGTCCTACCAGATCTTATTATGCTTCCAAATCCTTGTGAAACACTTGATTCTCCCTTAGCCTTTGCTCTTTCCTGCTACACTTGCTCATTTGTGAAGCCCATATCCTCTACAAAATTTTCATCCATCTTCTCAACCTTCTTCTTTATCTGTGGTTTTTTCTGCTTCATATGCACCTCCATAGATTTTTCTCCATAGGTGTCATACCTTGCTTTAGTGGTATCTTTTGGACTCTTCAGCAAAATATCAACCAAATGAATAATCTCTTGTTCATTAATCTCATATCCTAGCACATGGGTCCACACTATCCTTGTTTCCACTACTTCCATCATGCACTCATCTATTGATACTAGGAATGTGATATCATTTTGATACTTTTATACCATTTTCCTAGGAATTTTGTCTCTTTCATGCATCTTCTTTTGGAAAACTACAAAGAAAGAAACAAGAGCATCATATTGTGCTTTCACATCACCAAGAATTCTCATAAAGTCTACAATCTGATGAGCAACTGGTTTGTCTTGCAACCATACCACACTTCTCGTTTTAAGAAGTTCCTCTAGGAAATAGAAGAGTAAACACACAACCAAGGTTCCATACTTAAATGCATACTTCTTATCCTTGGTTTATTTCAATTTCTCCATCAATTGTTGTCTCAAAAGTTCACAAAGATCATATTCAATCCCTTTTTCCACCATCTCGTATGCCACATTGATTGCAGTGGCAGATACAAAGTTTTCTTTGTTTGTGAAGTAGATTTTATAACCAATTAAACTTTTTGCATACCTCACAGCTATATTTTTGATATGATTTACCGTTAAATATCTCTTGTCATAGGTTGCACCTGTGAGTTCCTTTACAACCTCATTCTTAACCAATTTTATCACAGGAATAGGTCTGGTGGAGCATAGACCTGTAACCTCTCTAATCACATCCTTTGTAATCATCTCAGGCATGTCAATCCAAACAAATTTATCATGAATTATTCTTAATGTCATCCTAAAGCATTTATGATCAAATAAAAAATTTGGAAACCATTGCCATACATCAAGTTTCTTCGAGACTAGGTTTTAGTATTCTGGTTTTAGGGAAAAAATTTCTCCAGTAAGTTCTTTCATCCATACATCTCCTAGTTTATTGTGACCATATTCTTCCATATTTCCATGAATGTAAATCCTTATATCTTCTATAGGTAAAACTCCATATGGAACATATGAAAATGCACATAACGAGTCATCTTCTATAGATTTAACAGGGTATTTCTTGAACTTAGGTTGTGGCTTCTCAGTAGCCTCAATTAACCTCGATGTTTCCATTGAAAATGAATTAAAATTGCTTTCATTTAAAAATATCTCTATGAAACTAGTGCAAACAAGGATTATAAATACCTTTTCTTTCACTTTCTGAACTAGGGTTTGAATGCACCAAATCTCAAATCGCCTTGATCACTCCAAATTATTTCTTCACCGCTTTTCTCCTTCTCAAATGCTTTTGTAAATGAATTTGATTAAGTGAAATCACTTTAAATCTTTTAATTTGACCTAATATCGCATTGAATGCTTCAAACAATAAATTTGGCAACCCTTTATCTATATGCACAGTCAATTTCAAGTGCTCCACAAATTTCTATATTATTATATTTTCTTTCTCAATCTTCACTAATAGATCAAGCATGCCAATCTACATCATATATCTTCATGTTGAAGCATCAAACCATTTTCTTTGGTAGGGGATGAAATATTTCCATTAAAGCTCCCCCTGAGCCAAAGCTCTCAACTTAGTTTTAGGAGAGAAGATCTACACCAGATGATGGTACAGATTCATCCTTAGCCTCAGTCTATTCCTTCTCTCTCCAAATCTTATCCATCTCCTTCTTTGTTTCTATTGGATCAATATTTGTACTGGTTCATTCCTTTTTACCGAATTATCCTTCCTCATATTTTTTCTTCTATAAAAATTGGAAATGTGTCCAGACCCATTGCAATTATAATATATGACATTCTTCTAACCAATGTTCCTTCTATTCATTATAGATCTACATTGATTAGCTTTATGCCCAAATCCATAGCATGTATAATAGTAGCCTTTGAAATATTGAACCATTCTACCATTGTTATATGCATTCATCATTTGACTTCTACACTCACTAGCTCTATGACCAAATCTCTTGCATGTAAAAAATTGACGAAAAAAAGTGGAACATTCTGATTCATTCTACTTCTACATTTCATAGCCTTATGTCCAAATTTATTGCAAGAATAACAAAAACCATTAAAAGATGGGTACTTTTGTGCATTTGGTTGTTTGACCAATGATCTTTTAGCTCCATTCCTTTAATTCTGGATCAGCTTTCCATTTTTATTCTTATCTTCAATATTTGATGTATCATCTGATTTTGAACTTTCACCCTTTTAAAATCTCAAACCTTATTTATCTTTAGATCCTTTTTTTATTTGCAATCATTTCATCAAGCTTTGTAGAGTTTATCTTGAATTTATCTTCATGACTCCTTGATTTTTGTAGATCTAATCTCATATTCACAACTTCTTGTTCAAGCCTTGTGCATTCCTCAAATTTACTTTTATCCATTGCATTCAAACATTCTTCAATTCTTTTCTTTCCTTCAACTTGCACCTTCAGAATGGTGATGGTTTCATTTTCTTGCTTCAATTGTTCACTGAATTCCTTATGCCTTTCTCTGAACTTCTTGATTTGTTCTCTCAAATTTTTGATGCATTCATCTACTTCTTTGACATTTTCTTTCAGATCTATGTTTTCACCTTCAGTCCTTTCAAGATCTTCAAAGGAAACTTTGAGTTCTCCATCTTTGTTAAGCATGCAATCTTCTTCCATGAATCCAACAATAGGAATCTCTTCCAGAGGAGTAGGTAGTCTTCTAACACCCATGTGTTCAACCTCCAATATCTTCCCCAAGCGGTTAATATCCTTCCAAGGAACTAAGCTCTAATACCAATTTTTGAACACCCAAAATACTAAGAGGGGGGGTGAATCAATATTCTTTTAAACCTTTCAAACATTTAAACATCAAATCCACATAGCATATTCAATTACAGTAAATGAAAGAAAGCATGAAACTCCAACAACATCACATAACACTTGAACACCAAGATTTTTATGTGGAAAACCCAAAATGGAAAAAACCACGATGAGGATTAGCTCACAATATATTATAACTAGTTATAGTATATTTACAGAAGTGCTCACTACAGGAGGAATCACTTCCCACTAAGAGAAAAAGAGATAGAAGAGATTTTGTGACTCACAACATAGATTGAACTATTACAATTACATCTATCATATGCGTGAATTAAAGTTCCAATGAAGCTCAATAAAATGACTTTACACACTTCATATGATTCTGATCTAACACTGTTTTTCTCTGCATTTACATCACTCTAATATTCTACTCAAAATACAAAACTCAAATTCACACTGCTCTAATAATATTCACTCAATTCGCATCATATGCATGTCTCACACATCTCAAAACACTGAAAATGATCTAGCTTATATATCGGCTTCAAGCATAACATCAATTAGGTTGGCCTAATTAGATGTAACATACAAATATACAATATATAAATTGTTGGCTCAAATCCTTCCATACACCTCACGCCAAGATTCAATCCTTAAAATAATTTGAAATAGGTGGGCATGGACCTATAATATCTCCCACATAACTCTGCAATTTTCAATTGATCTTCACATACCTTCACACTTATTAGGTCGGCATCGCAGAAGACCTAATACAAAAATTCTTCAACTGTATACCCATATTCAAACACGCGTACCTCAAAACATCATGCCAATTGGAATTCATACTCTATTGACATTTATCAACATCTTAAATCCACAAAGCCAAAATCCTATCCATGGAGAAGTGCAAAATCTCTTATTCATATGCACTATACATGAAATGATTGTAATTTTCTAGGACAAACTTCTATTATCCATAACTTTCAAACCAAAATCCAAAACAAGATGGAATTCTAGAATTATATGCTTCTATCAACCAAAAAAACATACTAAAATCATGGAGAGAAAAGTTTATTTGTGACCAGTGCAAACCCAAAAACTAGATGCTCTATTACACAAAATTATCAAAATTGACACTTAGTCAATTTTTCCTCACAATCAACTTTACCAGATCAAACCATCTTGCAGAATTATCTTCCACAAACATCAAGGTACAAGCCTTCTAAATTTTTTTGAGATGTTCAAGCCAACTAAAATGATCTGCACCAAATTCATCACACCAAGATGCAATGTTGAAATCAATGACAACACTACAACACATAATAGTATACCTTGTGCTTATCCGACATTCTCATGTTGCTAACAACAACATCAATGAAAAACTTCTCATTCTTCCAACAAAGGTAGGATATCAATGAAGATAAGCCAAAACTATTTGAATTTGTATCCTCACTTAGAAAAGAGGTATTAGACTAATATAAGAAGACCTATCCTAAACATGGGAAGAATTGGGATGGAGTAAAACAATATTTTCTAGCTAATTTTGACACTTTGGACATTCCAACAGAGAGTGCAAGTAAAAAAAGGGACCTACTCCAAAGAGAAGAACCAATAAAATTATATGATAAATGATTCAAGTAATTTTGTCACAAATTATAATAACCATTGATAGAAATGCATAAGATAGAGTGGTTCATTTTTGAACTACAAAAAGACACAAGAATAGCTTTTAATGGTAGAATATTCAATGCTTATATAGACCTAATCACCATGGCCTACTACATTGAAGCCCAAACTTGGTGTAGACCTCAGAAGGATTACATAAAGGAAAATATTGAAAAGTTACAACTTGCAATAGAAAAGTCTAACCATACATAACTCAATTTTGGAAAGGGGAGAAACAAAGAAAAACAAATACATTTGGGGCACATACTACTCAAGGGAAGATCGCCTTCAGAATGATTATCCTAAAGCACATGTAGAAAGAATGAAAACCACACTACATGTGGAATTGAAAATAGTATTGGCCAAGAAAAACTCAATATATTGTGGATCATGCCAAGAATGGGATAGTCACCTCGTGGAGGACTGTCTTTCAAGCTGTAATGGCATGAAATTTCATCCCTAGGAAAACTCCCCATTTACATCACCCTTACCTTAGAAAATTAAATCCAATGATGCAATTCCCACGTCTACCACCCTTCCTTGTCCACCCGACAACTAATTTTCATGTCGGTGGAGAAATTTTGTCAGGGACACGCAAGTCATGCAGACGTCTACGCGTCGTGCTACTGTCCTAGCAGGATTCCCGCCTCTAGAAACCACAAAGGCGTTACATTTCTCTATTGGTGATGAACTGTAATGTCTTTTCCTCCCTTGACCAACACCAAACAACCTTTTTCCTCCTTTCCATTCAAATTTCCTAACTCTTCATTCTATCCAACTTCTTAACAATTCTTGAAATCTTAGCTGAATTATTGATGATTTATTGATCAACTACACACTTCAAAGCTTCACCATTACTCCATTGTAGTTGCAAGCTATTGGTTTCTTGGATCCTCCACTTCGTTCTTTTCTACAACATTGTTATTAGAGAACTTGCAAGATCACTCCTTCCTCTACTTTCCTTGAGAGCACATAGCTATGAAGGTGATATCCTCCATTTTCACTTGCTTTACATCATTGTGTTTATGTAGTAGCATATTATTGTTTATGTTATTGCTTGGAACTTCTACTTCCATACATCCCTTTATCATTTTCTACACACGTTGCTACCTAGCTGTTCATGGACGTGGAAACACTAAAGCGGGGGACTGACAGAGGCAATCCTCTAAAAACAACCCCAACATTTTCCTTGGTCTTGTGTGTGTACATGCTTCTCAGCTGGAGTTTCTCAAAGAATCAAGTTGCAAGGAGTTCGTTACTGCTTTCTCACTTCCTTTTTTAATTCGAGCGTAGTTTAGTTAAATTATTCTTCTTGTTATACTTCATTCCTATACTTTTTCTATATTTTTTCATAACATAAAACTTCACCTGTTAGATTGTTAGTTGTTTTTATAGTGTTTTGGTCTATTTCTTAGACTCCTTGTCCATACAGATGCTAGAGTTTGTATCATGCGCTATCGTCCTCAGGCAATGAGTTGTTTGGGCAGCAGATTGAACTCTAGAAATCAGCTCATTTGACCTCTTGAAACATTCAGTTTAGTAGAAGGACAGTAGCAACTAGATTGCTCTTCCTTTTCAACCTTAACATCTTAACCTTTTTGAATCACCTAGCAAACCTTGAGGCAGCCTATTGCTTAAGACTCTCCTATGACCTAGAGTCCCAAAGCAGTCGGTCCCCCTCCTCTACACAAACCAATTTTAGATCTAGAACACATAGGATCATCCTAATCCAAGATGCCATATTAACCATAACTATGATGCAAACATATACAAGAACATGGCATATATCAAGGGACTAGTGGAAAGACCTCTATATGATGCAAGATATAGGAAACCACCATGGAGAGATAATAGAAGTGCATACAAAGTACAAATAAACTCTTGACAAGACTATATGAGATAAAAAAACAATCCAATTATAGAAGAGGAAGAGGACGTGGAAGAAACAACTGCTAGACAAGTGATGCCAAATGTTACAATTATAGGAAAGTAGGTCATTGTATCACAAAATGTTGGGTAGAGAAGAGAAGAAAATTCCCTTTTTATGGAGATGATTCACATAATATATTTAAATGTGAAAAGGAAAATAGTACTATCATAATACAACACGCTCAAGAAAGTATGATCTACAAGACAATAAAGGAGCTAGAGTGATTAGAAGACTACCACAAGGAGTAAAAAGCTGCTAGATAATAGATGATTGATCATCAAATACCTCAAATGAAGATTATTCTAGAGAATAACAATCACCACAAATAAAAAAAGAAGAAGAAATTTGAAATAAAGAACAAAGCTATAGTGTTAACTAGATAGGAAATAGATACCAAAAGACATAAAAGGGAGATTGAAGAGATTACTGAAGAATCAAAACTAGAAGAAGAGGAGTATGAATAATTCTAGCCAAGTAAGAAACAACATGATAAAATAGTAGAGAAAGCAAAGAAACAAATTGTACAATAGTAGAAAGATGAGATAAGATGTTTTTGAGAAGAATAAGTGATGATGTTTGCGACCAATGACATAGTATAGGTTAAATATACCTGATCCATATGAATTTGAGGCATATTTAACCCACTAAGCATCAATCCCAATAAGATCATTCACTATAAACAAAGACAAAGAAGCCATTAAAACTAACATTTTAAATCATGAAAGCTTGACAAACCTCTAATATAAGACATTGAAACTTATCCTATTGGGGGAGTGGTGTCGCATTAATGTGGAATGACAACCCTTTCCCAATCCCTCAGATAATGAGCTTGTTTCAATCAGTTTTATTGAAGAAAACTGATGAAACCATTGATAGATGTGTATGAAAACATGATTTAAAGCTAAATGAACATGATGCAAGCTATTTGTAATGAAATAAATTGCACAATAGAAGAATATTATATGATATATGTTGCAAATACTTGATAATAACTGAGAATAAAAGCCATTTTGAGGGGGGAAACCTCCAAATATCTCTAATGAGAACACACTTCACAATATGATGATGAAATAAGACTCACAATCTCCTATATATACCTATTTATGCCTAGGATATCACCTAGGCTGACTTAGACACCCCTATATAAGACCTAGGCTGACCTAACCAACTAATATAATAATATAATAATGATAACATGACTTAATTAGGAGTTAAGATAGCCACAAGATGACTATTCATAACCCGATGTACACCAATATTAAGGGTGTAGCATGCCCCCCTTCTTCAAAGAAGCATTGTCCTCAATGCTAATCAAGTTTGGATTCTTTTGAATGAACTCCTCATCCTCCCATGTGACATCTTCAATTGGTAAATTCTTCCATTGGATGAGATACTCAGTGAGAATTCTATTCCGTAGCTTCTTCGTGCATGTTTGACAAATGTACTCTAGTTCCAAAATGATTCTTCCTTCTTCATTGAGTTCTAGTAGTGCTATTTGAGTTGGAATATTATGCCCAATTACCTTCTTCAAACAAGAAACATTAAAAACTGGATGTATCTTGTTGTTGGTGGCAACTCTAGCTTGTAGGAAACACTACTGATCTTTTGTATGATTTGGTATGGCCCATAATACCTTGGAGACAACTTATTATTCTTTTTTTGTTGCTTCAGTGATATTTGCTTATAAGGCTACAATCTCAAGAAGACCCAATCCCCAACTTTAAAACTTCTTTCATTATGATGTTGGTCTTCCTATTGTTTCATTTGATTTTGTGCCATGGCTAAATTATCCTTGAGTCCTGAAAGTACCTATTGTTGATGAAGCAAGTGGTACTCTACTGCCTAAAATCTTGGTGACACCTTTAAAGATGATGTGGTGGAAGGAGGATGATATCCATAAAGTGCCAAAAATGGAGACATTTTTGATGAGCTATGAAAAGAAGTGTTATACCACCATTCTACAAGTGGTAGCCAATCTACCCATTAAGACTATTTCTCTGAAGTGAAACAACGTAGATATCCTTCCAAACACTTATTAACAACCTCAATTTTCCCATCTAATTGAGGGTAGTATGAAGAGCTATGAGCCAATTGAGTACCCAAACATGAGAATAAATCTTTCCAAAAGTGACTAGTGAAGATAGGATCACGATCACTAACAATAACGTTAGGTGTACCATGTAGCTTTTGGATATTCTCCAAAAAATATTTTTCCACTGCACTTGTTGTAAAAGGATGTGATAATGCAATGAAATGTGCATATTTAGTGAGGCGATCAACTACTACCATGATGATATTATGACCTTTAGATCTGGGAAGCCCTATGATGAAGTCCATGGATACCTCTTCCCAACACTAGCTAGGAATAGATAAGGGCTTCAAGAGACCTGGTGTCTTAATTATCTCCCCTTTATTCCTAGACCAAACATTCAACCACAAATTTTTGAACATCACCTTTTAGCCCTTCCCAAAAAATATCTTGCTTGACTCGATGATATGTCTTCAAAAATCCTAAATGACCACCAATTGGAGACTCATGTAGCTCTATGAGAATCTTGTGTTTAAGAGTGGAATTCTTGCAAAGATACACACGCTCTTTATACCAAAGAGTTTCTCCCTTCCAACAAAACTTATTTGAACTACTACGATCACTTTTTAATTGTTGGATGAGATTACTTGTCGCAACATCATTTTGCCACTCTGCTTTGGCTTCCTCCACCCAATTTGCTTGTAATATTGAAAGGCCACACAATAAGGCTTCGTATTTCTCATTCTTCCTTGAAAGTGCATCTGCTACAATATTTTCCTTCCTTTTCTTATATACAATCTCAAATTCATATCCTAACATCTTAGTGAACCATTTTTGTTGCTCTTCAGAAGACAGTCTTTGTTTCAAAAAATATTTTAGGCTATCATGATATGTCTTAACCTTGAAGTGTCCACCCATTAGATAAGGCCTCCATTGTTTAACTGCATGAAGGATTGCTAGCATTTCCTTCACATAAATAGGTTTTAGTTGATTCTTACCCTTTAATTGATGAATCTCAAAAGCAATTGGTTGAACTTCTTCAATGAGAACTAATCCTATTCCATTTCCAGAAGCATCACATTCCACAATGAATTCCTTGGTGAAGTTAGGAGTGGCAAGCACTGGAGTTGTACACATAGCCTCCTTCAATCTCTCAAATGTTATATTAGCGGACTCGTTCCAATGAAAATAATCCTTCTTCAATAGAGTGGTGAGGGGTGCTGCTATACGACCATAATTCTTCACAAATATTTTGCAGTACCCTGTCAATCCTAAGAAACCCCTCAATTTCTTAATGGATTTTGGAATAGGCCATTCCATGATAGCCTTAATTTTTTTAGGGTCCACCTTTACTCCTTCATGTGAAACTATGTGTCCCAAATACTCCACCTCCTTAAGACCAAAAGCACACTTGGATGGCTTAGCTTAGATTTTATGATCTTCAAGTATTTGTAATGCTTGATCCATATGTTGCAAATGTTCTTCCCAAGTCTTGCTATAAATCAATATATGATCAAAGAATAACACAAAATTTCTCAAGAACTTCTTAAAAATGGAATTCATCAAACTTTGGAATGTAGATGGTGCATTGGTAAGACTGAATGGCATCACCAAAAATTCATAATGACCCTCATGAGTCTGAAATGTTGTCTTACAAATATCTTCATCCTTAATTTGAATTTGGTGATAACTAGATCTAAGATCTAACTTGGTAAAATACATAGCTCCATTCAATTCATCTAGCAAATCATCAATGACTGGAATAGGAAACTTATCTTTAATGGTGTACATCTTGAGCACTCTATAATCTGGACACATGCGCCAAGTGTCATCCTTCTTACGTACCATCACCATAGGCTAGGAGTAAGCACATTGGCTATGCCTGATAATTCCTACCTCTAGCATCTCCTCAACAATTTTTTCTATCTCACTCTTTTATATGTGTGGATACATGTAAGGCCTGATTTTTGGTGGTTGGCTCCCTGGAACTAACTGTATGGAATGATCATGATCCCTCTTAGGATGAAGTAATTTAGGAATATCTCCAAGAACAACTGAGTGACGATCAATTATAGCTTGTAAATCTGGATGAGTGGGAGCATTAGATTGAGAGACTTCTAATGAACATAGCTAGGCCACAAATCCATCCACTCCTTTCTTAAGAAACTTCTACATTTGATGAGAGCTTACCATCTATTGGGACTTTTCCTTCAACCCCCTTAGCTCTACTACTCTTCCTTTTGATTGAAATCTCGTGAATAATTTTTGGAAGTTCATCTCAATTGTTCCCAATGTAGTAAGCCATTGTACTCCCAAAATAATATCTACTGCACCCATGGCTATCACATGCATTGGGGTATCAAGTTGATAATATTCCATGGATAATTTAATGGTATGAAACTTCCTTAAACAACTAACTGTACCACCATCTGCAATCAAAACCTAAAACTCTGGGGCTAGATATATAAAACAATTTAGACGAGTAGCTAACTTTTTGTTGATGAAATTATGAGTACTACCTGAGTCGATCAACATTGTTACTTTATGCTTCTTTACGAACCCCACCACCTTGAGAGTTTGCGGAGCACTGAAACCTAAGAGTGCATGACAAGAAATGATTGGTTGAGAATCATGTAATTCCTCATTTGACTCCCTTTCATCCTCTAATATGGGTTCCTCCTCTTCTTCCTCACTTGGACCTTCAATATAGAACAATTTATTTTCACTACATTTATGTCCTCGACTGTATTTTCTATCACAATTGAAACACAACCCTTTTTCTATTTTCTCCTCAATTTGTTGTGGAGTCAACCTAGTAGGTTGGGGAAGAGAATGTGTTGAATATCCTTTCTCTCTTGTCACATTAGCCCCTTGCTTCTTAGGAATCAAATACTTCTCCTCTGCCCTACGTGCTAAGATAAAAAATTCATTTATAGAGCTAGGACTAAACATGTGTACCTCATGTTGAAAGTGATCCTTGAGACCCCCCAAGAATAAATCATTCAAGTTCTCCTCTGTAATTTTATCCACTCTTAAGGATAGATTTTGGAATTGCTAAATATAATCCTTAACTAATCCTTTTTTTTGAAGTTTAGCAAGCTGGCTGAAGAAGTTGTTTGTCACACTATTGCTATATTGTGCTTGGAGTTCCTCCATAAAAATTTACCATGAGATGGTGAGACCCTTTTTCCTTCAATGAGTACAAAACCAACGATACCAAATGAATTAATCTAGTTCTAGATATAGGGAATCCATTGTGACCTTTTGTCCATTTGGGATTTGGTGCACTTCAAAAAAATTTACATTTGGTTTATCCATGTTAGAGGATCCTTGCCATAAAACTTCCACATATCCACCTTTGGAAATAAATTCCTAGATCCCATAGGAGTATTAAAACTTATGTCAATGTTAGTCGACCTGGAGTTTTCACCTTGGTTGCTTGAGAACCCCTTTCTTGGTTTAGTCATATAGATGCTTAACATGTTTTGTATATTTGATAAATATCCTCTTAGGTCACACATATCCATCTTCATTGAGGAAATGTCTTCCTTGACCTTACTGATTTCCTCATTAGGATTAATATCCTCTATTGTTACCCCATCCTTATCAGGAGTCTTCCCTGGAGTGACAACATTCTTTTTGTCCCTTGTTGCAGGTCCCGTCATGATGGGAACCAATAATTTAGAAATAAATCACACAAATAAAACTTAAATTATCTAAAAAAATTACTGTAACTTACTAGGGCCAAAATAACTCTCACCTATAGAAATCTCCAAGAAATAAGTAGATTTACAACCTTGAGAGTGATATTTATGGAAAACTTGATTTTTCAATAACTTGCTTATTTTTTTCTCCAATTCCTCCAAATTTTTTACTGTAATCTCCTTTATTATGTCTTCAAAATCTTCATAAAAATAAGGCTCCAATTCAACAAGATGTGAGAGATATGAAAATTTCAAATAAATTGTGTAGAAACCCTAATTCTACAATAATTCGCTCAATTTTGTTCTAATTCCTCTAAAATATAGACTATAGCTTCTTTAATATGTTCTCCAAAAACCCTTTAAAAATCATAGAATAATTCGCCAAAATCTGAAAGATATGCTCTTCCCAAAATCGCTTCCAATATTGAGAAAAAAAACCTTGCCTCTACGGTGCCAAGATCATGCTTTGATACCACTTGTAATGAAATAAATTACAAAATAGAAGAATATGATATGAAATATGCTGAAAATACTCAATAATAACTGAGAATAACAAGCCACTTTGAGGGGGAAAACCTCCAAATATCTCTAATGAGAACACACTTCACAATATGATGATGAAATAAGACTCACAACCTTCTATATATACCTATTTATGCCTAGGATATCACCTAGGCCGACTTAGACCCCCTATATAAGACCTAGGCTGACCTAAAAAACTAAATAATAATATAATAATGATAGAATGACTTAATTGGGAGTTAAGATAGCCACAAGCTGACTATTCATAACTCGATGTACACCAATATTAAGGGCGTAGCACTATTTTAACATGATTTATGCTAAGATGATCGATATGAGTGTATGCAAATCTACTCTAAATTTATGAAATCTTCAAAATATTAAAATCCTAATTAACAAATAAGCTAAATGTATGCATCTATGTTATCATGGAAGCCATTAATGGAAACTAAGCTAACATGCAAGTAAATAAAGCTAAAATGATGTAAAATGTGAGTGCAAGTGCAAATGAGTTTAACAACATAAGTTTGATGTTAAAAGATGGATCCATTTGTCTCCAAATAGTGACCTATTTATAGGAAATCAAATGAAAAATGAAGGGCTAAGATTGAAAAAGCTAATCAATGGTCAAAAAGGAAAGAAGATGGAGGCATAGATCATGGATTCCCATCAAGGGTTGATGATGCAAGATGATATTTAATCAAGGGCTCACATTCATCCAAACAAACACACTTTCAAAATTTGCACAAGAAGTCTTGTAAGTTAATTTGCACATGAAGTCTTGTGAGTTTGTTATAAGGAAGAATATTCCTTTTTTAAAATGAGTGAAGAAAGAGAATATTCTTTGGAATATTCTCATGGGTGAGGGAAATAGATAATTAGTTAATTAAAACCAAATTTTAATGTGCAAAAGGGGAAGGAATATTCCCTTGCAAGTGGGTGGATTAGATTTATTAGTAATTTGATAATTAATTAAAGTTTCAATTATGCAAATTAGGGGAATTAGGATATTCATTAAATAATTAATTTATTTAATAGAAAGGGGAAGTGATATGATATTTAATTAAATAACTTAGGGTTATTTAATTAAATAAGAGGACTTTAGGGATTAAATTAAATAATTTGATTTATTCAATTTAATAGGATGAAATGTTAGCATGAGAGGGGATGAATTAACCTAATTAGATCAATTAGATTAATAGATGAAAATGAGGCAATCAATTAAATAGCTAGGCTAATTTAATCAATTAAGCGAAAAGAGGATGGGTTTTAGGACGAAATGATGTTAGTTAGCCAATGTGATCCATCGAGATATTTTTAAGTCTACATTTTGCCCCTCTTTGAAGCAATGCACTCATTGCATTGGTTCAAAGACTGATGTTGATTTCGATGTTGATTTTGATGCTGATGATGATGCAAAAATAGATATCGATGATCTCTTTGAGATGTTGATAGCCAAGATAAAGTTGATTGATTATATTGATTGATTGATAAAATTGTTGAGGATTCACAATAATGCAAGAATTGTGTTGAATAACACATGGATTGGTAGGGAAAGATATATCCCAATGATGATTGATTTGATAATTTGATTAAGATTTTCTAGCAAGGCTAGGAACAAAGTTCGTTAGATGATTTGATATCGATATGATCGAAAGATGGTTGGTTGCCACCTTGAGAGATCAATCAGGGAATAAAGTGTTCTGATCAAGCTCACGATAGGTGAAAATCATACTTATGCTTGAGATGCTTGAGATTCAAGGTTGCTTTTAAATCAAAGAGCTACAACTTTTTAGATTGTTGAGATGAAGATGATATAGATGCCCCATTGTGACCCAGTGGAAGAGGGATTGTTGGCATGCTAGCTCAGATATTGATGTAGAAATTTTTTAGGATGTATAGATAGTCATCGGCTATGGGTAGCCTCATGTATATTTTGATATATCACACATATTCAATACTTGGATAGAATTGTTAGTAAAGATAGAAGAATAAGAAGAATGGATTGACCATTGATTTTGAGATTGATTCAAAAAGTCCAAAAAGTCCATGATCCACCTAGACTTTATTAGAGATGGTAATGAGAAATGCATGATGATGATGATGATTTTCTCATATCTTGGGATTGGGAGTTTTGTCATTCCTTATTTTTGATATAACACATAGACACAATGCATCAAGGTACTGAAAACTAGGATGGTGCTGTATCTAGTGCAATGGAATTTGACTATGCAAACAAATATGATAGTTTTTGTTCACACCTTGACATACACAAACCTCATTGGAATGTAAGTCATAAGCTTTAGAATATATTGGACCAAAGCATACACAATAGTCAACGATGTACTCCAAACAACTTCCCTACACACAACTAAGCAAGTATGCGCCAAAATTATTTTACAAGAATACCCACAAGCACAACAAATGAAAGATAATGATCGATGCCCCATTCCTTTCTCTCTAAATCATTTTGATAGACATCATCGAGAGGTCCTCAGAATGGGACATTAAGATAAATCATAAGAAAATATCAAAGACAAACAGTCAATGTTATCCATATCTCTTGCCAGTTTAATATAGCTAAGGTGATTTCTAATACTGATGCCCATTGTAGGAAGGATTCATCCTAGGACATGTTGATCAAATATTTTGATTAGGATGAGGTGTGTGATAAGCCATTGATACAAACTTCACTGACTCATTTATCTATGACCTAGACTTTAGATTTTGACACTTAGGTTCTCACTTTATGACTTGCAATACTTGTTTTCTCTTTGTTTTGCCAAAGGTTGAAGATGATGGTTGATTTATTATGGATGGAGGTTTATTGCGGGTGAAAGCGAAATGGGATGGGTGGTTTTGGATTTTTTTGGAATATTTCAATGTTTTTTATATTTTTGAAAATGTTTTGAGGCTTTTTTTGGTCTTTTCAAAAGTTTATGTGGATGTTTTGGTTTTCAATTATTTGAGGTTATTTAGGGTTTTCTCTAAGATATTTGATGTTGTTTAGGTTTTTTGAATGTTTTCCAATGTTTTTGTGTTTTCTATTATCTGAATGTTTTGGGATTTTTTAAGATTTTGACCAAGAACCTAACCTAAAAGACCTATCTTAGGGGCCTTGGGGGTTGATCAAAGATAAGCCTTACCTACATTATACATGCAGAGACCACGTAGTTCGACTGAATCAATTTATTGACAATGAGAGATGAACTGTTGATGGATGTTAGTTTATTATGACAAACTCCTAAAGGACTGACCTAGGGTGTCTTGGGGGCTGATCAAAGATAAACAAATTTCCTACTTTCAAGCTCAGAGACCCGTAGTTCAACAAGGTAATTTTTTTTTTGATGTTTGACCTTTTTAGGGTTTTTTTGCAATTTGAATGTTTTGGATTTTACAATTTTATGAATATTTTTGGATTTTAGCTATACAGGATTTTGCAAGTGTTTTTGGTGTTTTCTATTAGATTTTATGAATGTCTTTGAGATTTTTGATGACATTAGGATATACAAGAACGCAATCTAATCCATAACGAATTTCCCCCAATGTGAAATGATAGACTACCTCGATATAGGAAAGACAAACTAACCGTTGGAATATGCTAAGTAGTACTAAGGGGATACGATACTTCACAATATCAATCTATGATGTGGACATGGATGGGGGATGGATGAAAGAGGATGAATGATGTGATGTGATGGATGGAATGATAGGATAAATAGCCCAGGTAGATGGAGGTTCTTTATTTATGCAAGGCGCCTTTTTTCTAGGTTTTCACCAAGGTACTTACCCAAAGCGCCACCGAAGTGGTTTTCACTAGAGGACGATTATTTTTCTTTACTGTTTTCAATCCTTTTTCTCTTTTTTTTAAGATTTTGATCATTTTTTGATTTTTTTGTATTTTCAAATTTATACCCTTCAAGACTAGGCATAATTTTTTTTAAGATGCAAGATGTTAGTTGGTTCCTGCAAGGGTTCACCTTCAGGTGTTGACAATTGGTATGCTCCTGATCCATAGCTTGTTGTGATGACAAAGGGACCCAACCAGTTAGGCTCACACATCCCTTTACTGTCTTGATCTGGAAGGTTCTTCTGATTCTGCTTTCTTTCTAGTGCCAAAATGTGACCAATGACATAGTGTAGGTTAACTACACCCAATCCATACAAATTTGAGGCATATTTAACCCACTAAGCATCAATCCCAATAAGATCATTCAGTGTAAATAAAGACAAAGAAGCCATTAAAACTAACATTTTAAATCATGAAAGCTTGAAAAACCTCTTATCTAAGATATTGAAACTTATCCTATTGGGGGAGTGGTGTCGCATTGATGTGGAATGGCGACCCTTTCCCAATCCCTTGGATAATGAGCTTGTTTCAATCATTTTTATTAAAGAAAACTGATGAAACCATTGATAGATGTGTATGAAAACATGATTTAAAGCTAAATGAACATGATGCAAGTTATTTTAACATGATTTATGCTAAGATGATTGATATGAGTGTATGAAAATCTACTCTAAATGTATGCAAGCTTCAAAAGATTAAAATCCTAATTAACAAATAAGCTAAATTTATGCATCTATGTTATCATGGAAGCCATTAGTGGAAGCTAAGCTAAAATGATGTAAAATGTGAGTGTAAGTGCAAATGAGTTTAACAACATAAGTTTGATGTTAAAAGATGGATCCATTTGTCTTCAAATAGTGACCTATTTATAGGAAAGCAAATGGAAAATGAAGGGCTAAGATTGAAAAAGCTAATAAATGGTCAAAAAGGAAAGAAGATGGAGGCATGGATCACAAATTCCCATCAAGGGTTGATGATGCAAGATGATATTTAATCAAGGGCTTACATTCATCCAAACAAACACACTTTCAAAACTTGCACAAGAAGTCTTGTAAGTTAACTTGCACATGAAGTCTTGTAAGTTAACTTGCACATGAAATCTTGTGAGTTTGTTATAAGGAAGAATATTCCTTTTTTTCAAATGAGTGAAGAAAGAGAATATTCTCATGGGTGAGGGAAGTAAATATTTAGTTAATTAAAAACAAATTTTAATGTGTAAAAGGGGAAGGAATATTCCATGGGAATATTCCTTTTGGAGGAATATGTAGAGGAATATTCCCTTGCAAGTGGGGGGATTAGATTTATTAGTAATCTAATAATAAAATAAAAGGGAATTAGGATATTCATTAAATAATTAATTTATTTAATGGAAAGGGGAAGTGATATGATATTTAATTAAATATGATGACTTTAGGGATTAAATTAAATAATTTGATTTATTCAATTTAATAGGATGAAATGTTAACATGAAAGGGGATGAATTAATCTAATTAGGTCAATTAGATTAATAGATGAAAATGATGCAATCAATTAAATAGCTAGGCTAATTTAATCAATTAAGCAAAAAGAGGATGGGTTATAGAATGAAATGATGTTAGTTAGCCAATGTGATCCATCGAGACATTTTTAAGTGTCTACAATGTTGAAGATTTTAGCCTCATTGGCTCGATAGAAAGATCCTTTAGTAAATCTAAAAGAATTAGGAAAATATTGGAATAAACAAAAAATAATAAATACACCAAATTACAAAAGATTGGAAATGGAAGAATGGTTCTTTATTAATTATTACAACCTAAATAACAATAAAGTTAAACATGTCATAATAGATCTAGGGAAAAACATAAATATCATTTTGACAACTACTTGGGAGAGGCTAGGAAAACCTAAGCTCATAAAAACACCCATGAATATTAGTTTAGCATATGGTTCTGGCATAGAAACATTAGGGATGTGGAAAATGTGGAGTTAAAAATAAAAGGAATTATATAAATTGTTGATTTTGAAGTTGTAGAGATGAAGGAGACTTTTAATACTTTTAGACCACTACTCAAATTAAGATGGTTTGTAAATTCTAATGGGATAGTAGACTCTAGGAAGGAAGAGATCTCTTTGGCGGATGATAACAAAATAGTCCACATTCCATTAGGGGAAAGAGAAGATAGAACATATGCAGAGGAAATTGCACAAGATAGAAGAAGAAGACCCCATAAACCTCTACTCAATCTTAAGATTACCCATCATAGAAGAGGAGGAAGATCTCAACTGTTTTAGAGAAATTGAATTAGAAACTGGCAGTGATAGTATTGACAGTGAAGATGTTTTGGAGGCATGGATGTAAGAACATGATCTATAGTTTATGGAGAGCATTTATGGTACACAGATTATCTATCACACCTCCATAAATTATCAAACATACAAGAAACATATCAAAAATGCACCAAAGCATCATACAAACACTAATCGACATGATTCCAACTCACCCAAGTAGAAAAATCAATAGACTCAATACACCAAAATCTAGTAACCTTTAGAATAGAGCAAGGCTATCTAAAATATAGTGTTAGAAAAAAAATTGACATAGGAAGATCAATTAGAACAAGAGAATTGCAACTCTAATAGCTAAGTTACAGTATCCACACTTAAAGGGTAGGCCTGAGTTTGAATGTCAATTTCTTTGACCTAACCCTAAACATATAAAGTGAGGGGTCAGACAATTTTTTTATATAACCACATTCATATCTTAAATAAAATTAGCATATCAATGTACTATTGTCCTTCCATCCACTACAAAAGAGTAAACACTCATTAGAAAAATACAAGAAACATACCACAAATGCATCAAAGCATCATATAAACACTAATATGACATGATCTAGACTCACCCAAGTAGAAAAAAATAAAAGAATCAATACACCAAAATCTAATAATCTGTAGAATAGAATAAGGCTATCTAAAATATAAGGTCAACAAAGTCATTCGACATAGGAAGATCAATAAGAACAAGACAATTGTAACTCTAATAGCTAAGTTATAATATCCACACTTAAAGGGTAGGCCTAAGTTTGAACGTCAATTTCCTTGACCTAACCATAAACACATAAAATGAGGGATTAGACAAAAATATTATATAACCACATTCATATCTTAAATAAAATTAACATATCAATGTACTTGTAAGAGAGGGGGAAAACCACACCAAGGATCTAGGTCACGAAGAGCTGAGAGTGGAGAGTTGCCCTAACTTACCTCACTCTAACAAATGTTTTGGGATGAAGATCGAGAATGAAGAGCGCTCTCGAGTGCTTTTGTCACTCTATAGACCCAAAAATACGGTTGGGGCTGGACAAGTTGGTTATTGGAGTCTGTACTATACCTCAGACAACTCTTTGTCCGAGGATGGCAACGTGGGTTTGGGACGATAGTGCAACACACTGGCGTCTCTCTAGCACGTTGGCGTCTGTACGGTTAGAAACCATAAGGTACAGTAAAAAAATTCCAAAAAACCTACTTAACAGCCTAGATAATTGATTTTAATGAAAAGAATAGAATGATAAAGTACGAAAAGTAAATGCATAAATAATAGAGCAAAAAGACAAAAACTAGGGTGACGAATATTAACTCACTAAAGCGCTAGTTCGCCAATGAGCTCCACACACACATTCAACTACACACAAGCAAGAGGGAAAAATTGTTGGGGTTGTATAGGGGTTTGCCTCAAACCCCCACTTTGGTGTTTCCACTTCCATGTACAGCCAAAAAAGCGACGGAGTAGAAAGTATGATAAAGGAAAGAAATGAATGCACTAAACACTACAAAAGATAAAAGTTACTCTATCAAATCACAAAGCGAAAGTAAAGTGATGCAATACCACCTCCACCCAAAGGCACTTAAGGCCAATAAAGGGAGAATGCAAGATAACAAACTTGGAAAAATCACCACAGATGCAACGATGACTAATAGAGGTCTCACAAGACTCTAAGCTTGCAAATTCTATGGTAGAGAAACACGTGCAAGAATGAAGTTGACAGAGTAACCAATTAATACAATGCTCAATGGAGTTGTGAAAATGGAGTGCTAGAAGTGTGAGAGATTGAGTGAGAATTTATTGAGAGATCGAATGAATTTGTAAGAGATGAAGTGATAGTGAATAGAATGGATTTGAAGGCCAAAAGGAGTCATTTTGAGTCGGTTGGTCACACAGAGGTGTTACAGTTCAACCCCAATGAGGTGTGTAATGTCCTTGTGCAATTTAGAGGTAGGAATATGTTAGGGATGGTAGCGCGTTGTGTAGATGTTTGCGCACTGTGCTCGTGTCCCTGATGAAAATTCCCTCACCAACACACAAAACATGCACCAAGTGGATGGAAGGCAGATGGGTGATGTGGAATTTCACCTTTGGATTTGATTTTCTAAGGTGAGGGTATGTGAAAGGGGAATTTACACAAAGGGTGAAAATTTGCTCCTATACATTTTTCCCCCACTTTAGTGAGTGTGAATATCGATGAGCATTTGATAAAGTAGATCAAAGAGTTAGAAATGTTTACCTGAACCATCGAGGAAGCAAACTAAAATCTGGTGAAATCGAAAGCATGGGGCAGGAAAAGGACTCCACAGGTACTCTCTCCGAAGGAGGTTTGAACAAAACAACTTTGTAGCTCTGCAGAACTACGAAGTTGCACAAAGTACATTGAAGGCCCTCAGACCAATGATGGAAAAATCTCGCAGGATGTAAGCGCTTCACAGGCCCACAAAATTGAAAAGAATCCATTCCCCCAAGTACTCTCTCATGAAGGAAGCCTAATCAAAAGGGGACTCTGCAGAGTTATACTGGAAAGTGGCTTCATAGGCGCACCTGCAAAGCAACATGTTAATTCGTAGATAAAACGTCAAAAATAAAAAAGTAGCCACACAGGTAGACAAGTAGATAGTCAAAAAATTGAAGGAAGATATTTCAAAGGGGTCCCTTGAGAACCCTTCAAAAGAAAAGGGGTCCACTCAAGGGATGCACTGTTTGAAAGTGTAAAAATGCTTTTCGCAAATTGATTCAATCATCAAGGAGTCCTTTCGAAAGATGTTCACTTCATCAAGGAATTTGAAAGGAAGAAATTGCCCCATCACAAGGGGAAGATCAAGGCTTCTCCTGCAAGAAAAGCTACTCCTAGCTTAGAGGAAAGTTATTCAAGTTCTTTCTTTGTGAACCCATGACAAAGGAAACATGTTCTGCTAGGGGTCCAAGTTGAGAATGCAATTTTTGAAAAAGTTTACAAAGATTTTTGAGAAAATATTCATTGGCTATAAATGTGTTTTCTAAATATCAAAACATTGTGAAAGTGATGTTTCCGCACATACAAGGGACAACTCAAGCGAAGAAGAGAGAAAGATAACCAATATTGAAAAAAAATAATAACATCACAAACAAAAGGGCATAGGGGTGATTTGATATTTTGGGGTCAGAGCTGCTCATAAATATATCTAAGTATAGTAATAGTATATAGATGAATTTTCATCAACCCCCTACTATATCAGACCATGTGAAGAATGCACAAGAATACAAAGTAAAAATTAAAAAATGAGTCAACGTGGAAGGGAAGCCTAAATTCCCTCAACACTTTGCATCATCCTAAATTTTCTGAAAGTCAAAACGCATAACAGAGGAATAATGATGCCAAAAATAGAGGAAGTTTACGACACATAATCACTCCTATATCCAAGCACCTACAAGGGTGACAAGGGCCATCTAGGAACACATAACGCAAGTGTGGGGGAACACATCACAACAAAAACACACCTAATCTAAAGATAAAGAAGAGGTGCCCCCTAACAGTCATCGACCTAGAGTTCATCTGCTTCCCAATCTAGATCATTATATGGGGAAAGAGGATGAGCCTGCAATGGCAGAATATTAAGTGGAGAACCTTCTGACCCTCCCACAACAAGCACCAAGGAAGGAGACTCTTTGGGGTCTCCTCCACTTAGTTCTTGTGGAGCAATGATCAGTGATTTCACAAAAATTGTTGACAAGGTCAGGACCTTGTCCAAAGAGTTAAACATGCACTTCACGGGAGTGCCATGTGTTACTTCAATGGATGGGGAAGGAGACGCTCGAGATTCACTACTATACTCACCAAGTGACTTGGGAGCCGTGACAAACTCAGGGGAAGTCAGAACTTTCTCCGTCACTAGGATGACACATACTAGTACAAGATCACCCTTTGAAGAAGGTGGGATCCTCTTACCCCCTTGCTGGAAGGGCCAACCTCCACTTTCTGCTTCGTTGAAGGGTGTGAACTCCCCAAGGACAAGGAAATAGGTGTAGAGGAGGAGGAGGAGAAAACTACGGTGGGCACCACTGAGGTATTCAGCATGTCCATGAGTTTAGGGAATGGTGGGATGTCTAGGAGGGAAATAAAAAGAGGTGGCTCGATCGAAGGAGCGATAAACACCTACACCTTTTTAGGGTCAGGGGCATTCGCTCTCGTAGCAGGAGCTGGAAGCATAACTAAGTTCAATTGAATGAAGGAAGAGGGGATGGGAGAGGAAGACATAGTAGAGGCCCCAAAACAAGGGTGGTCGACTCCCCTTCCTTCCTCTGCAAAGCGGCCTGCGCAACCGCCAAAGCCTTTCGCCAGTGCTTGTGCTCACGCACAAGGCAGTTTTTGTGACTCTTGGAGCTAGAGGCTGAGAGCTGAGAAGGGAAAAAAGGCTCCTACTCAGCCATAGGAGTGTCCATCATAGTCATTTCCGATAGAGGGATAGACTCTTGAATAGGGGCAGGAGGAAGAGGTTGAGAGATAGTGGGGGGGTCGACTCTAGCGCCTCGACAACAAGCCTCTTCCCATTCACCGCTTTGGGAGCAAGAGCGGTAGGATGCTATGGAGGCCGAGACATAGAGGATTCCCCATGGGAACCATTCCTTTTACCATATAGGTAGGGCCAAGGTCTAGGAGGCACAATAGGATGGTCCGATATCCTAATCTTGGCTTTGCCCCAAGCAGGCACCATTGGGATTATTATGTGGAATCCAGGAGTAGACATCCAAAATTCTTCTTCAAAAAGGGGAAAAAAGAGGCACCTCAAGGATGGGAAATCCTCTCCTTTCCCTTTCGAGAAGAGGAGGTAGCTTGTTGTTGCACTACCAGAGAGGTCACTTTTGGCTGTCCTTTACCCCCGGTCTTATACTTCACATAGTTTCAATAAAGTAGGTCCATTCTCGGGGGAAGCGGACCAACTGAGGTGAGCCAAAAATGATCCAATTAATAGCCCCCATAGGATACCAACAACTGATATCCAGTGTCATGCACCACATGCACGACACCTTCATGGGAGAATTTTAGAAAATTATGAATGATGGAAGCGATTTTGTTCATGGAAGCTAGCCACGGGATGCCTAACTTCCCCCTAAACAAATTAAATTTTGGAATAGCATCAAAGGTAGTATCCACGACCCTAGGTCCAACTAGGATGGAAAGAGTTATTGATCCATACGGCTCTAAAGAGAATCCATCATGCGTATAAATGGTGGACTTTGTTTCTTCATACTCCTCTCTTTGTAATGAATTTAGCCATAGCATCTCCTCTATAATAACATTCACTCGGCTCACAGGGTCAAATAGGACCCCCATCACAATGTTCCCATTGAGACGAGCGGGAGTGTAGAGGGGAGAGGGCTTGTTATTCAAGGGCATGTCTTGTGAAGTGAATGTCACATCTGGTGAACCAATCATAGGTTGTAGGGAAGGAGTGGTCGTGACCATATTTACGTACGCTGAGGGATGAGTAGAAAAATTAGAGGGGTCAATAATCAAGTTAGCAAAGTGAGATGAAAACGGGTTTGTGTATATCAAAAACTCACTATTGGCCTTTGCTACCGATTTGTTCGTATTTTGTTTCGTCCCATTGAGACAAATGGTACTATCATCGATGTGATCTTGTATCTCATGAAATAGGCACATACAACGCTTGGTATCATACCCATTAACCTGATGGTACTGACAAAAAGAATTCACATCATACCTATCAAGATAAGGTTCCCTGAGAGGTCGGGGGTTTTCCAAGGTTATGATCTTATCCTTCAACAACTTTCGAAAGATGGAAGAATAAGATTCTGCTAACTTTGTAAACTTTTTGTTGCATCTGAGGCCATTATCATTTGTCGTGGTGACTATATTCTCAACAAATTTACCCTTTCCTAAGATAGATACAATAGATTTTCCCTTTGAACGAGAGCACAAGGAGGATCCCCCAAACTGAACTACCATTTGCTGATATTATCGCAATGCGGCACACATGATACAGATGGGAAAACTAGGGTACAAATAGAAGCACTACATGCACAATTTCAATAACTATAGGATCATAGAGATAAGATCCATAATAGATTCCATCAACTTTGAGAGGTGGTCAGCTTAAGGTTAGCCCATATCATTGGAGTCCTCTAGGAATCCCAATAGTTTGCACAAAATATTCAAATTCCCCATACTTCCAGAGGTAGAGAAGCTCTTACTATAGATTCAAGTGTAGAATCAACTACTACATCTGGCCAAGACCTAATAGGATAAAATTTTTGTCAACCTCAAAGAGATCTACAAGGATATCCTTCCACCATAGTAGCATTGACTTGAGGAAAATTCAACATTTTAAAAGGGGAGATGATGTTAGCTGAAAATATTGACAATTCAAACATCATTAAGGAAAACATATTGCATCTTACCACAAAGCACTTGTGGAGCCTAATATCGTAAAGATACCATATAGACTAGGGGTAGCATGGATGGGCCACATCCCATCTTGTAGATATATGTATAGAGAAATATATGAACCATAAAACACTTATAGAGCCTAATATTGTAAAGATACCATCTAGACTAGGGGTACCACGGATGGGTCACATCTCATCCTATAGATATATGTATAGGGAAAGATATGAATGATAAAATATGTAGAGATGGATGTGCATATATATATGTAAATAAAAAACAAATGAATATATGTAAGATCTTTGTATGAATTGTATATCAATGTAGAAAGATTATGTGTGAAAAAGGAAGTAATTAGGTAGAGAATAGGGGAGGATATATATTTTACCATTTTGAACATGATTAATATAATGATTTCCAAAATTTTATCTAATTAAGGGTATCAATCAATCTATGATCATCTAGTTAAGTTATTCTTGTGTTTGAATCAAAGGGTGCTTACCTTTATATTGTTGAGTCCAAGGTATAAACTATAACACTCAGAAAGTACCTGGGGCTCAGAACTTCGGTCTATGTTTCCCCAGATTTCTTGCTAACAAACACCAACACTTGCAAATCTTGATTTTTCCAAATATTTTATATTGTATGCTTATGAAATATTGATACTATTTCAGCTATGCTAGCATAAAAAATTGAATATTTGGAGTATCCAATATCCTTTTTCAGTCAAGCCTTGGAAGGATATGAGCAAAGGTATAATTTCATTGAAAAAAATGTTTTAGCTATTATTAGAAGTCTAAAAAAAATTAGAAATTTGATTTCAAAGAACAAGGTATTTCCAATGGTTGCTCACCCAAGTGTGAAGGAGTTCTTATTGTATAAATATTTGAGTGAAAAGAGAGTTGGTTGGATTACCAAGGTTATGGAATATGATGTAGAAATCAAGGTAACCAAGTTGGTAAGAGGTAAAGGCCTGTATGAACAACTAGTTGAAGAAATGAAAGCTGTCAAGAATGGGCACATGGAAGTTATTTTGGTTCACCAAGATGACTTACAAACAACTACACGTGATGCACCTTTAAGCTAGGTGCATGAAATCATCCATTTTTTGAAAATAGGTGAATGCCCTTTCACATGTATAGAGCCAAGAGAATATACTTTAGGCTACAATCCATTCCTTATGTGGTATTTATGCATTCCTTATTTTCGCAATTACTTCAAATTCCTTTTTTGCAAATAGGTGAATGCCCTTTCACATGTATAGAGCCAAGAGAATATACTTTAGGCTACAATCCATTGCTCAGTTTTGGTAGATTATAATGGTATCTTACTTAGGTGTATTGATACTAACAAAACTGAGCAAGTGTTGCAAGAATTTCACGATGGGACAGCTAGTGGTTATTTTATACCAAGAACTACAACATGGAAAATAATGAGGGTAGGCTATTATTGGCCTAGTTTTTCAAAGATTCTCATTCAAGGGTAAGAAAGTGTAAGAAATGTGCATTATTTTTAGGTAAGGAAAAGTTAGCATCCCTTCCTTTACAACCAATTCAGGTTGAGTATTATTTTATGAGGTGGGGAATTGATTTTATGGGAGCAACAAATCCTCCTTCTAGTGTTGGTAACAAGTGGATAATAATAGCTACTAACTATTTCACTAGATGGATTGAAGCTACAACTCTAAAGGAAGCTAATGAAAGTGTTATTCTTAAATTATATGAGGACTTAATGACAAGGTTTGGTGTTCCAAGCTCCATTATATCTGATAATGCTTTGAATTTTGTGGGGATAAAAATAAATGATTGGGCTATCAAGAATGGTATCTATTTGAATACTTCATCAAATTATTACCCTCAAGGTAATGGCTTGGTTGAGTCAACAAAAAACAAATTAATAAATATTAACAAAAGAACTATGGAAGATAATCGAAGAACTTGTCATACCAAGTTAAAATTTTCCTTATGGGTGGATAGAATTACTCCCAAAATATCCATTGGAAACTCTCCTTACATGATGGTGTATGGAAAAAAATCAAGGTTACCTTTGTTAGTTGAGCTTCCAACTCTTGAGTTGGTCAATTAGTTGTAAATGTTAGAAGAAGATGATCCAATAGTAATTAGGTATGCACAGTTAATAGAGTTGGAAGAAATCAAAGATAAAGTAATAAAGACAATGGGAATCACATCAAACTTGAGTAAATAGGTCATTTGACAATAAATCAACACCTAGAGTGTTCAAGGAAGGATATGTATTCATCAAATGGGATGAGATTAAGAGTAGACATGGAAAACACACAAAATTTAATACAATGTGGAGTGGAGCGTACATCATTTTTGGGTGCAAATAGCATAATGCCTTTTAGTTGTCCAAGCTGGATGGAGAAGAGATACCAATCCCAATCAATGGGATTCACCTCAAAATTTGTTTTTGAGGTATTATCAGTCCTTTCTACATATTAAGTTAGTTTTCTTTCTTGCTAATAAGTGTTGTTGTACAAGGTTTTAGGTGTTTTTTTCTCTAAGTGCATGAAGCCCATTTTGATTTTCCATTAGGGGATATCAATTTTTGGTTGTGTTTAGGTATTTAGTTGGAAATTTAAGGGTCTTATTGGCTATTTTCTAGGTTTGGTTTTGAGTTAGATGCAGGAATCCTTGGTTCTTGTGCCTAATGGATGGTTTAAGGCAGCTAGTTCTATCAGTTTTAGCAAGCAAAAAACAATCACAGATCACTAAATATGTTGACACTTTTATTTTAGAGGCACTTTTATTAAAGATGTTAAATTTTTAAAGTGTTTTAAATAGAAAAGGTAAAATATACCACATAAAATCTTGTAATAGGATTTTTTTAAGCAAATTAGAAGGTGAAAATCGGTTGGTTGCCAAGTAGAGAAAGAGTTTCAATTTGTTAGCCCATGTAGCAAAGAGAGGTTTAGGGTTTTCGTCTCTAGTAGCATTGACCATTGAAGGAGATGTAATGGCGGTGTTAAGGGAATCCCAAGAAAGAAAGGATGTAAAGACAGTCGTAGAACCATGTTGTAGACCCTCACAGTAACTCAAGAAAGAAGATAACATGGAGGATAAAGGATAAATCAGATATCACAATTTTATGAGGCAGGGAATAGTGAGATATCTTGGAGAGGGAAGATAAATAGAGTATGGATTCTCATAAAAAGCTTATAAGATTGAGGATAAAAGACATAGATATGTTCATACATAATATAGTGAAAAAGAATGAAGAGGATGTCATGATTGGACATTTGACAATGTTCTAGCTTGTGCAAGAGGGTGGAGAAATTTAGAAGCTAGAGGATAGTATATAATTCTTTTAATAAGAGTGACAAATATTAAGGATAGTCATTACAAATAAGAGTTTACATACCCTCAAAGGTTAGTCGCCTCAATCTTGTCAAGGGTAGTATGTCGTGAAGATGAGGGAAATTGTAATCTAAAGCTTACAAGGATGACTATAGAGGGTAAAATACATGGTAATAGTCCCAAATACATGATTCAAGAAGATTTCCAAGAAAGAGAGAGACTATATAATGATAAGTGTAACGAGATCATGAGTAGACAACCAAAAATTTCTCATAGATAAAGATAAAATAAGGGCATTGTGAAGAAGATATATCAGATAAACACACTTTTATTCACATGGAAATTGGCCTAGGGTTCATTTTCTTGCTAATGAGTGTCTTTTGACCTTTTCAAGTAGCAATTTCATGTGTTCCATTTTCTTCCTTTGATAGCATTGCATCACGCTTTCTATTATTCCTCATGGATTTTTATGAGGTCTGAGGCACTTAGAATTCCTATTAGCTCTCCTTTCCTAACATCGCATAAAGGAGCCATTGTAATCCCCTACCCATAAAAAAAATAAAAATGTTTCATAGACAAAATAATATCCAAAGCCACTTGACCCTATCTGAATTAAAACACAACTCATATGGCAGTGTGTGATGATAAGGAGTCTACAATTAGGCGGCTTGGAATTTCTATCTTTGTTTGTGAAACCCTCTAGAATTGCTCATGCAAGGTATCATTTGATGATGTGATCTATTGAAATACATCTTGATAAGGAAATTCCCTAACCTTGTTTTGGAAATCACAAAGAAGCAAATGAAAACCCAATTGAGGGATATGACAAATATAGATGGTAGATATCCTTAGGACACAGACCTTAGGATACAATGTGAAAGAGAATACAATCATTAATGGACATGCAAGTAATAGATGGCAATGAAATTCAAACTCATGACTTAGGTAGCAAAGAGCATTTTATTTTGTCAATATAATGACTGTTTAAAGATCGTGGTCAAAATGATATTGACAAATTCTTGAGATATCTATGAGAGGGAAATTTTAAAAGGAGCATGACATAAGTAATCCAAAGGAAAATCATGTGAAGGTAGCTCAATTCACATCAAGGTCGCCATAATCAAATGAAAATACAATCATCAAGGTGACATTCCTAAAAATAAGTAAACTATTTAAGTTTAGTAGTAGCAAAAAAGTTTGATAGAGTTAAGGGGAAGTTGGAAAATCAATGTAAGGTCACCATGAATAAGCATGTGATAGTATGTAACAAGAAAATAGATGAGGATAGTTTCAAACCTATAATGTTAGGAAGAACAATGATAAAGCATTTAAAGGATATAGTCACTTCAAGAGATCATACTGATGAAGTGCCATGATAAAGAGGACAATGAGATGGGTTTTATAGTTAAATACCATGCCCATCCATAAGTGTAGGTCATGAATGCAATGACAAAATGGTTACAACCATAAATTCAATAGTGTTTTTGGCAAGGGTATATGCTTATATGACAATAAATATATGCATGATTTTGAATAATATACATTCCTCATTATAGGCTAGTGTATGGAAGAATAAGGCAATGAGAAGAGATGATAGTTAATAAAAGAAATGGTAGAGGCAGTGAAAAGACATGACAATGAAAATTTACAAGGAAAAAGGGGACAATCCATACATGTACACTATCATGAGTGACCTAATACAGTTATAGGTCATGGTGTTGGAACATCCATAAGATAATATAGTTCCAAAGATACATAATATAGTTCCAAAGTTACAAAGGAGTTTAATTATAGTCCATGCAAAGTATAGTTTCAAACCTATAGTACTATGAAAGATAGTGATCATATAAATCAAAGGACAATGGTAATTCCTATATGGATTTTATACGAGTGAATTTGCACCCCATGTTCAAATCCCCTTTTTTCCTTTATCCACCTTAGAAAACCAAGTTCAGAGGCTTAATTCCACCTAAGCCCACTGCTTTCATCACACTTGGCACCTTTTTTGAGCGTTGGTGGAGACATTTTTGTCAGGGACGCCCATGCAACACGCAGACGTCAACGTGACACGCTTACGTCCTTGGCAAATTCCTACGATTGAACTTGTAGAGGTGTTACTGTTCTCATTGGAGGTGAAGTTGTAACGCCCCCTTCAGCCGACTGACCCAAATATGGCCATTTTTCTCCATTCCTCCTTCAAATTCATCCCTTCAACATGCATTCTAACTTCTACAACTTCTTCATCTCATTCACAAGATTCCTGAAAATTTCAAGCACTCATTCTATCACCCCACAAGCTCACTTTCACTCACTCCAAGCATTCAAGCATTCCATTGCAGCCAAAGAAACACTCCATCACTTCGGTAGAGCAATTTTGGGACCACACCATCGCAGTAGAAGCTCAAGTACTCTCATTTTCTCCCCCAAGCAGCCTTGAGTGCTCTTGGTGGAGGTGGTAAACTTCCCTCTCCTCTCCTCTATCACTTGGTTAAGTAGCATACTACTGTTTTGTAGAGCTTCTTTGATCTTTACTACATTATTTATTTTATCTCATTTCCTTGGCTATTCGTGGAGGTGGAAACACCTAAACGGGGGTCTAACTAAGGAAGACTCCTATATATCCACCCAACATTCTCCTTTTTGTCTGTGTTTAGGAGTACGTGCTTCCCGAAGGATCAGCTAGCGAACGAATTCCTTGGTGAGATCCTCCCCAGTCTCTTCACTCTTGCATATTTTCTTTATGATATTAGAGAGTATTTCATTTATTTAATCACATCATTCTGGCCCTTTAGTTAGTTCGCTAGGCCGTTAGCTAGTTTTATTGGTTTGACCTCGTCTTCACTGTTGTCTAGCCATATGGATGCCAGCATGTTGTGCTGACATCTAGAGACCGCACTTTTGTCCTCGGATAGAGAGCTTCCTGAGGCATAGTGTTAGACCTAAAAACTGGCTCGCCTAGCCCCTTCCTGTGTTTCGAGTTTGTAGAGTAACTGAGAGGCCTCACGGTCCTTGTTACTCTTTCCTCGCATTTCCTTACATTACACTTAGCTGAAGTAAGTTAGGGCAGCCTCTCATGTCTTGACTCTTTGTGACCTGGGGTCTTGCACATGGTGGTCCCCCTCTCTTACATTTTTGGTGAACCCGATGTGAACTGACGTCCGTTCATCCGTTGGTGTTGAAATCTCTCTCATGTACTTTGTGACTGTTGTGTCCCTGAGTGTTGTGAAGGTTTATGAGCATCATGAACCAGTCCACAAATTCTACGTATATCATTAGGAGAAGTATACGAAACATCCTGATGGAAAGGACAAAGGTCTCTATTGGTCTCTCTACGGATCTTTTCTCCACTCCCACTGTTAGTTTGGCTGCGCAAGAGTAGTTTTCGAGGAGCGAGATGGGATTCATTGACGAGACCGATCACATTCCCACTCCCCCTGCATCTCCTACACCATCGTCAATGGATGAGCATGAGGTTGTTCAACTCCTTGTAGAATATGTTTTCACCCTTTCTAGAGGACTAGGCGACTTAGAAAACCACTTGGAAAGAAATCCGAAGATGGCTAGGGCCGCTTGGGTTGTTAGTGAGTTGGAACATATAATGGGTAAAGATTGAATAGACATAGAGCTTCTGACTAGCCTCCTTGGTCTTGCTGAAGCATGTGCTCCTTCGAACAATCCTAGCTTTGCTCAAGGAGTCACTTTCAAAGAGCATGAAGGATAGTTAGGAGTATCAATGCATCCCACTTCCGTTTACATGGTTGACGTGATCCCTTCCATCAGTATCCCTTTTGCCTCTGAGCAACCCAAAACTACCAAAGTGAATAAGGTCCCCTTGGGCTTTAGCTTCACCCCTCCTATCACTTCTAGTGGTGGAGGCTTTGGTGGGCTGAGTGGTGGGGGCTTTGGTAGTGGTGGTGGATTCGGTAGCGGAGGTGGTGCCGATGGAGGCGGCTTTGGTGGAGGTCACGATGGTGGTTCCAGTGGAGGCCCTACTGGTGGCAGCGGCTCTGGTGGTAGTTCTAGCGGAAGTCACACTAGTGGTGGATCTAGAGGAGGCCTTGGTGGTGGTTCTAGAGGAGGTCCCTCTGGCCCTGTATCTTCTAATAACCCTATTCTAAACATTCTTCTTTAGAATATGGGTAAGATGGAGAGCCAGTTGGCGAGTCTTTCCCAAGCCTTTGCCCAGCCTATCTTCCAGCCCTTCTTTTGACATAGCCCATTGTCAGTGGCCATCTTGAACACTCCTTTCCCTCAAGGAATTGAGATCCCTAAATTTGAAAATTATGGTGGTAAGGGAGATCTGTAGACATAAGTGTCTGCCTTTAATGCCCTGTGCACTGACTTCTTCTATCACGATGCATTGATGGATAAACTATTTCCTTGATCTCTCAAGGACACAACACTCGAGTGGTACTGTTCCTTTCCTGACAACTCTATTTTCTCATTTGATCAACTTGTAAACCAATTCCTTAGACATTTCCAAGCAAACATCAGGCCGAAGATGACCCTTTTGGATCTCGTCCAATGTAAACAAGGAGATAATGAAAACATCACCAATTTCATAGCGCGTTACCAAGCGCTCCTTTCACAAATCTCATATCAGCTGCCTGATTCTAATGTGCATAAGGTATTCATAGGGAACTTACAAAGGCCTTGGAAAGAGAAGTTTTCCCTTATGAAATACCCTTCTTTTGTGCACTTGTGTACAACCTTACGAGAGTACCAATAGACGATTGTTCAGTTCAGGGGATCCTCCTTATGCTCCTGTTCTGAGGGAAATTCCATTGTATCAATCTCTGGGAAAGGTAAGGCCATTGTGAATGTAGTAGCCGATACTGATGACAATGGCCTCAAACGCAACCAGAAATTCACAAATTTATCAGAATCTTATACTTCTATCTTATAGAAGTTGTTGAAGGATAAGATCGTAACTTTGTCCGCCCCTAAGCTTGTTAAAGAACCCAACCCTAATTGGTATGATGGGAGCACTTATTAACAATACCATTGTGTTAATGGACATGATATCGAACGTTGCATGCAGCTGCGTCATGAGATACAGTACCGCATCAAGGATGGTACCATTCATCTCGATGGGAATAAAAAAAATGCTAACAAATCAGTGGCGAAAGCTAATAGTGAACTGCATATATACATGGATCTGTTTCTGTCACACTTTGCTAACATGATTATTGATCCCATTGATTATGTTACCCAACCCAAGGCCTATGTCAATATGGTCATGATAACTTCCACTGTTCCACCCACACCCGGTTCATCGGACATTACATTTACATCATGGGATTTACCCTTAAACAACAAACCTTCGCCTCTCTACATTCCCACTCGTGTCAATGGTAACATTGTGATAGGAGTCTTGATAGACCCCATGAGCCACATGAATGTTATCACTGAGGAAACATTAGTATTGAATTTATTACAAAAGGAAACATATGAAGAAATGAAATCTACCATCCGTACACATGATGGTATGTGCCTTAAACCTTACAGCTTGATCACTTTGCCCGTCCTAGTTGGATCTAGGGCTGTTGAAACAGTCTTTGATGTTATCCCAGAGTCAGGTCTGTTTAGGTTGAATCTAGGCATACCCTGGCTCGCCTCCATGAATGGAATCACCTTCGTTATTCACAAGTGTTTAAAGTTCTCCCATGAGGGTGTCGTGCACGTAGTGCATGGCACTGAATAATAGCCATTGGTGTCTCATGGTGGATACTCGTTGGATCACTTTTGGCCCTCCCCGGTCAGTCTGCTTCCTCCAAGAACGAACCTACTTTACAAGAACTATGTGAAGTATAAAACTGGGGGCAAAGGGGAGCCAAAGATGAACCTTCCTATGATAGAACAATCAGTCACCTTCTCTTCTTGAGAAGAGAAGAAGAAGCTCGCATCAACTACTCTCCCTTCCTCGAAAGGGAAGGAGAAGTCCACGCTGGCTCCCTCTCCTTCTCGTAAAGGTAAAGAGAAGGCTACCTCCTCCCAGTCTATCTCATCCTCTCCCCCTTCTTGGGAAAAGTATTGGATGAGTCAGCCTAGTGGCTACCCACTGAGTCCAATGATTCCTCCTTGGCGTAGGCCTAAGATCAAGATCATATACCTCCCTAATGAATACCCTAGACCGTGGTATTATTTATACGACAGAAAGAAAGGTTCTCATAGAGAATTTGATCTGTGGCCTCCTACTACCCCTACTCCTAAGGCACTGAGCAAAAAGAGGCTCGCTACCGAGGCTCTCGAGTCAACTCCTCCTATCGCTCCTCAACCTGTTCCTCTTGCTCCCGTGTAGGAACTTGTCCCTCCACCGGAAATAGCTGAGGTGGATGTTCCCATGGTTGAGTAGGAACCTGTTGTCCCTTCGCAAATCCTGGCCTCTAACCCCAAGAGCCATAGAAACCGCCTTGCACACGAATGCAAGCACCAACGAAAGGCTCTCTTGGCTAAGCAAGCTGCCTCACAAAAAAAGGAGGAAGAAATGATCAACCCTACTTCAGGGCCTCCTACAACGTCTTCTTCCTCCCTTCCTTCTACTTCTCTCCAGTCTGGTCCTATACTGCTCTCAACTTCTGTTGCAAGTACGAATGCGCCTAACCCTAAATGGTTATAAGTGTTCATCATTCCTTTGGTGGATCCACCTTTGCTGATATCCATTCCAGATATCCAGCCTTTCCTAAAGCCCATGGATATGATTAATACTTCGGTTGTATCCACTACAGTTATTTCTTCCTCTTCCTCCATGCCTCTAGCCTTGTCCGTGGGGAGTTCATCTCCTCCAATGAAATAGGAGGTGGAGGATGGTCCTTTCGACAATGAAGGACGTAAGAAGAGTCTGCCTCACTCGTGAGGTGGCCTCGTGTTGAATTGTTTTGTTTTAGTGACGGAACTAGTCCTAGCTTCCCCTGAGTTTGTTACCACTCCCGAGTCATTCGGAAAGCTTAGCGGTGAACCTTAGGTGTAGCCCATCCCATTCGCTGAAGCTAAACATGGTGCCCTTGTGGGGTGCATGTTTAATTCCGTGGATAAAGTTCTGACCTCGTTAGCGATCTTTTCTAAGTCGCTGACCTTGACTCCACAAGAGCTCGGTGGAGAGGACCTCGAGGGGCCCTCTTCCTTGGTCCTTGTTGCGGGAGGACCGGACGCTCCTCCTCTTAACATCCCACCATTGCAGGCTCATCCTCCTTCCCCTTATGAGGATTTAGATTAGGAAGCAGATGACCTCTTGGCCGATCAATGTTAGGAGGAGGCCCTTTCTTGATCTTGTGTGTGTGTGTGTGTGTTTTGTGATGTGTTCCCTCGTACCCATGCTATGTGTGTCTGGATGACCCTCGTCACCCCTATTGGTGCTTGGATACAGGTGTGGTTTTCATGTCATAAACCTTCTTCTATTTGTATCATCATTTTTCCATGTTTGTGCTTGATTTTCGATAAATTGGGGATGATGCAAAGCGTTGGGTGCATTTAGGCTTCCCTTCCATGTTGACCCAATTTTTTATTTTTACTTTGTCTTCTCGTGCATTCTTCACATGGCCTAATATAGTAGGGGGTTGATGACATTTCATTTATATACTATTACTACACATACTTATATATACATTTATGAGTAGTTTTGACCCCGACATATCAGGCTACCTGTGTGTCCTTTATTTGCGTTTTCTCTCTTTTGCTTTATCTTTCTCTCTTCTTTGCTTGACTTGTCCCTTTCATGTGTGACAACGCCTTCTCTTTAACATTTTGATTTTCAGAAAATGCATTCGTTGTCAACGAATATTTTCTTGAAAATCTGCACAAACTTTTCTTTGGAATCGCATTCTCAACTTGGAACCCTAACGGAATGTGTTTCCTTCGTCATGGGTTCATAAAGAAAGGACTTGAAGACCTTCCTTCGAAGAGGGAACAAATTCTAACTTCCCCACGTGTGGGGGCATGTCCTTCCTTTCAAATTCCTTCATGAAGTGAACATCTTTCAAAAGGATTCCTTGATGATGGATCGCTTTGAGAAAAAGGAACATCTTCTTTCGAACTATGTGTCCCTTGAGCAGACCCCCTTTTTTCTTCACGGTGGGTTCCCAAGGGACCCTTCTTTGAAAGTCTTCACTTTGAATGGATTCCTTCGCATCTAGCCAGGGGGAAGCTCGACTAGACTTACTTCATTCCCCTCTTCGCGTCTAGCTTGGGGGTAGCCCAACTAGACCCATTTCATGTCTTCGTATTTAGCTTGGGGGTAGCCTAACTAGACCTCACCTTTCAAATAGTGCGTCCCTTGAGTGGACCCCTCTCCTTTTAAAGGGTTCCCGAGGGATCCCTTTGAAAGACTTACGAATCATCGACGGTCTGTGTGATTGTCTGCTTACTTGCTTATTTGGCCGCTTCTTGACTCCACGAAGTTCACTTCCTTGGGGTTTCCTTCATGCTAGAGTCTTTGGGTGATACCTTCCTTGCAGGTCTGCAAGCCTGTAAGGCGCTTACTTCATGGGGCTTCCTTCATGCGAAAGATCTTGGGGGTTGCCTCCTTGCAGGTCTGCGGGCCTATAAGATGCTTTGTTTTTTCAACTTCATAGTTCCAAGCAACTATGGAGTCCTTTTGCTTTCCCTGGACCTTCAGGTTCTCCAGATCATAGTTTGCTTCCTCGACGGTTCAAGTATACATTTCTAACCCTACTCTTTCTTGATCTACTTTACCTAGCACTCATCAATATTTGTGCTCACTAAAGTGGGGGGAAAATGTATAAGAGTAAATTTTCTCCCCATGTGCAAATCCCCTTTTTTCCTTTATCCACCTTAGAAAACCAAGTTCGAATAATTAATTCCACCTAAGCCCACTGCTTTCATCACACTTGGCACCTATTTTGAGCGTTGGTGGAGGCGTTTCTATCGGGGACACCTGTGCGGCGCGTAGACGTTAGTGCGACACACTTACATCCCTAGAAGATTCCTACAGCTGAACCTACAAAGGCGTTACTCTTCTCATTGGAGGTGAAGTTGTAACACCCCCTTCGACCGATCGATCCAAATATGGTCATTTTTCTCCATTCCTCCTTCAAATTCATCCCTTCAACATGCATTCTAACTTCTCAAACTTCTTCACCTCATTCACAAGCTTCTTGACAATTTCAAACACTCATTCTATCACCCCACAAGCTCACTTTCAGTCGCTCCAAGCATTCAAGCATTCCATTGCAGCCAAAGCAACACTCCATCACTTTGGTAGAGCAAGTTTGGAACCACACCATCACAACAAAGGCTCGAGTACTCTCATTTTCTCCCCCAAGCAGCCTTGAGTGCTCTTGGTGGAGGTGGTAAGCTTCCCTCTCCTCTCTATCACTTGGTTGAGTAGCATAATATTGTTTTGTAGTGCTTCTTTTCTCTTTACTACATTATTTCCTTTATCTCATTTCCTTCGCTATCTGTGGAGGTGGAAACACCTAATACAACCACCCAACATTCTCCTCTCTATCTGTGTGTAGGAGTACGTGCTTCTCGAAGGATCAGCTGGTGAATGGATTCCTTGGTGAGATCCTCCTCATTCTCTTCACTCTTGCATATTATCTTTATGATATTAGAGAGTATTTCATTTATTCAATCACATCATTCTGGCCCTTTAGTTAGTTCATTGGGCCGTTAGCTAGTTTTATTGGTTTGACCTCATCTTCACTGTTGTCTGGTCATACAGATGCCAGTGCACTTTTCAGATTCCAGCGCACCGCGTTGACGTCCAGAGACCGCGCTTTTGTCCTCAAACAGAGAGCTTCTTGAGGCGTAGTGTTAGACCTAAAAACTGACTCGCCTAGCCCCTTCCTATGTTTTGGTTCTATAGAGTAACTGAGAGGCCTCACAGTCCTCATTACTCTCGCCTCACATTTCTGTACATTACACTTAGCTGAGGTAAGTTAGGGCAGCCTCTCGCATCTTGACCCTCCATGACCTGGGGTCTTGCACGCGGTGGTCCCCCTCTCTTACATGGATATATAAGATTTGAAGCAATATTGAGACATAATGAAAGATATTTTAATAGACATTATAAAATAAAATATGACAATATATCATTACAACAACCCAAAGAGCATGGTTTAAGTTTGAATAAAGGACAACATTGTCAAGATGAAGGAGAGTGGTGAAAATGAATATTATAATGGTGAACAATGGGACCTAAGATGAGGTTGTGACAGTCATGAGAAGAGAACTTGAATGGTGTGAAAGGGAAACACATTAAAAATTTATCAAAACTTTCTTAGCATCATACTAAAGACATCTTACAAGTGACACATGACAAGAAGAGAAAACATCATAACCTTGTCAAATAAGAAATAGATAATGTACAAGTCTAAGAGGACTATGAACACTTAATGAAACTATGGATTGTGACAATTCATTACTAGAGTATGGAATTTTCATATTCCTATGATAATCCAAAAGGGATTTGTAACAATGCAACAGTCTATTATGCATGGTAAGACAACATACACACCTATCATGACAGCCCATGAAAAATGTGTTAGAGATGATCACATGAAGAGAAATAAAGAAGAGTCTTCTATGAAATGATTACTCATGGAAGATGATTACCAAGGTAATAAAACCCTCAAAGAGAAGGTACATACATTTCATGGACAATAATTAATGGAGGAAGTGAGGACAATCCATATTTTTCAAAGTCTTCATCCATGGTGGAAAAGGTGACAATGGCAGTTTTAGGGTTTCAAAGGGAAGTCTAAAGTGACTTTGACAACTATAAAGAAAGAATCCCTCAAAAAAGTGAGATTTCTTCATGACACTAGAGTGGGTTCAACATAGTCATCCATAAACAACAAGCTAATGATCACAAATGGATAGTGAATATGCACTCTCAACAAATGAATAGACAAATTATGCCCCTTTAAAAAATGATAGATCATGATAAATGATAGTCCTAGTGACAAACAAGGGGTACTTGATGAAAATATGAAGACAAATGAGACACATGTGTAAGAAAAAATAACTATCCTAGAAGTTCTCCAATGCCCCTAAGAGGTTTTGACCATTTCAAACTCTCTTGCACATGTCTAAAGGCTTAAAGAATAGAAGTTTTAGCAGTTAAGGAGATTTATTGGTCAATTAAGAGTCAATTGCAAAAATATAGGGAAATTTGAGATATCTAGGGGAGAGTTGAGTTAGTCAAAGGTCTTTTCAAGCATCTAGGAGCTTATGGTAGGCACCAAAATTGGAGATTTTTAACTCAATTAAGAGGTGGACACTTGTCTTCCTATCATTTCTAGACATTTTTCAAATTTCCAGGGCGGTTCAAGGCTAAATAGTACACCTAATTTCTTTTGGAGAGGAGTCTTGTATTTTGGCTAAAGCATTGTAACTTGGAAAAAGTTCTTACTGATCATACTTTGTCTTGTAACTCAGAAAATTTAGTTCTGAGACTAAAATTATCGTAATATTTTAATTTTCAAAGCATTTTTCAATCAAGAATAAGGTCAATTTTAGATTGTGTAATACTAAAAGAATCTCTATAAAAAAAAAATACAATATTTCATCATCATTGTGTGATTATGTTGTGTGTTAATTGATTTTATGCATTTTTCCTATGTTTTTTATATTAAAACCTCTAAAACATGTATATTTAAAACACCTACAAAAACTATAGCTATGTTGGTTACTAGTTAGAAAACACTTATTTAGCTGATGCAACTATGAAATAGACTCATTTTCCTTCTAAAACAACAAAGATAGGTCATATTTTAGCAAAATAACTCAAAACATAAGGCATAACAACAAGGTTGTGTCACATGAAAAAATCCATATTTTCTTAAGTATTGTATGCAAATGAGTTTAAACACTTAGTCTTCAACATTTTGGTGCATCACTCTCATAGTTAGATTCATTTTACACCATCTTCCTATGTATTGTCATTAGTAGTAGCATTAACATAGGTTATAATAGGTGAGTACCAGGGGAACCAACCCTCTCTAGAGGTTGATCTATGTCATCTAAGCCCACACTCAAGGAAATCATCCCATGTTCCATGAGATGGCTAAGTAATCTTATCAGATCAGCAAGGGTGCACACTTTTGTGATAATAGTAAGTTTGTTGGCATTTTTCATACCAATTAACTAACAAAAATAATTTCAACATGGAACTTCTACTTAATATTGTAATCATATTTTATTTTCAAGTTAATGAAGAATCATGCCTATTGCTTTTCAAGTGCTTCAACCTTGGTGATGATATGTTTTATTTTATTTTATTTAACTTTTTTTTAGACTACAAGAATCAGTCAAGTATCTGTCCCCCTATAAATTGCAACGCACTGATAGGCTATCGTTAGGTCCCATTACTTTAGAATAAAATATTCAAATTGTCGACCGGGTAGTGTTCAAGGAAATCTGCAATAGAAGAGTTTCAGAGTATCTCCCTCAGGTTCCTTAACTTTTTAAGAACAACTTTAAATTAATTCTAACTTCAAACTGTTTAACTATCAAACTGAAAAGTAATCTATTCCTAAGAAAGTAGAAAATACTTGAACTGTAAACATGAGTATACTAATTTAGAAAGCATAATAACTAAGTTAAACAAACATAGAATCAATTTAAACTAAGAAATTGATTATAAGAATAGAAAAACTTATAACAATCCATAAAACATTTTCTTAACAGTCAAAACTCCAACAGTAAGTAACATCAGCTACGAAAGTTGAAAGGATAACAAATACCTCAAAACTAAGATTTCATATTAGTGAATTTAAACAACTCTCTACAAAACATCAGTATAACAAAAGAAAACACTTATCTACTCCCGTTGAGTGGCCAACTAGTGGGACAACACATTCATTCCCAGCTCACATTCACAGCTATCTCAGAAACATCTCTAGTAAACATAGTTATCATCCATAACTCATAACTCAGAATTTCGGATAACAATCTCTTTATTTATAAACTTTTAGAAAAGCATTCTATTAGCATAACATTACTTTTTTACTGTATATGTTACTTCTAGCGACTGTATCTTTTATAGAGAAACTATAACTACATGCTATATTTCAGCTGGTATAGATAACCACTGAAAAATATCTAAAACAGATCTACACATAACTCGTCTATCCTATTACACATCATTTAAGAGGCTCAAGTCGAGCCATAAAGTCTTTTATTCAAAAGCTAACAGAAATAACATCTTTTAAGAACAAAATTTTCGGTCCATCATCCTGAAGTTCCAGAGCATACTTCCAACATATATCTCTAACTGTTCTGGAGCACGTTCCAGTTGGATACTTCAATCTGTAACTTGGTTGACCGATTATTATCTACAAAACACTTAAAACAACCCATTAAATATGTATTGGAAAATTACTTTAAGAAATCAAAAGAAATAAAGTTTATACAAGTTCTTACTAAAATTAAACAATTATTTCTTCTAAAATTTAATTAATTGGCAGAGGATAGAGATTTTCATATATGAACCAGGTCTTTGTGGCATTATTATGATGAGGTTATTTTTACCTCATCATTTTCTCCCCTTCCTAGTTCTTGGCAGGACCTCTTGTCCCCTGATTATAATTCTGCCCTCTACTCCCTTCTTCATACTTTGCACTGATATCATATAAGTCTTTTGCTATGTCATCAAAGTTAATAGGGGAATTATGGAAACCTGCATGAAAAACAACTCCCCTTTTCCATTCATTGAAGACTCTGTCATCCTAATCTGTATTAATATGGAAAGCAGGGGCTAGATATAGTAGTAAAGGAGGTCTGTACCTCATTCCTATCCATTTTTTTCTAAGATCTCCTAGAATTTTGGCTAAGGCATCTGCTCTTCTGAAGGACCATCTAAGACTAAGAGGAGAGATCACTTCTCTTTTCTTTAAATATATAGGCAATGGAGTGTATCTCTCTTCACATGCATTCCAAGCCTTGCCAACCAATTTTTTCCCCTGTTCTATGAAATAATTATAGCAAACCTGAAGGTTGTTATCATGCCTTTCTTTCATTTTCTCATCCAACAAAAGAGCTGCAAATGTCTTCTTAAAAGTTGTTGGTCTACTATTTGGAGATCTTATCTGAAGTCCTACACTTTTCTCTGCTTGAACATATTCTTTATTTCGTTCTTGCCAATGGATTTGATTTCGCATAGTAGACAATAGAGATCTTAATTGTACTTCTCCCACAAAAATATTAACAAAGAAATCAGTATGCTGCTCTAACAAAAGATCATGGGTAAAGAATTCATAGAGCATATCTTGCTCTTTAGGTTTTGAGTCTGCAAACACTTTCACAAATTATTTATCATTCAGTTCATAGGGTTGATCATTGTAGATCCTAAGCAATTTCCATCTAAAACATTGCTCATTTAAAAACATGGAATATAATCTGGATGGCCTTCTACAAGATAAAAGAAATTCAGCTATTTGACAAGCATCTTGTTTCCCCTTATAAGCTTTATGAAATGCTTCTCTTAATAATACCATTTCCATTTTCAATCTGTTATTCTCAATTTGTGCATTCCTGAGAAAATAGAACCATTCCATCCATTTCATTAATAATGGAGGAATCTGAATTTGGAACCATTCAGTTACCATTGGCTCAGTTTGAACTTCTCTAGATTCCATCTTTGGTTTATCGGCGCTTTCCTGTAAGTCCTGCTCTAATTCTACAATCTTACTAAGAGAAGTATTCAATTCTTCTTTTTGTCTTTTCCTTTCCTCTTCAAAAGCTGAAAACATGAGCATAAAATTCCCTTTCAAATTCTGAATTTCTTTATTTAATTCATCCCTATGTATCCTATTTTCCTTATCACAATTCTGAATTTGTAATTGCAGCTCACTAATAGATGTATCTTTTCCCTACATTTCCATCTTTAAATCCTAAATTTCTTGATTCCTTTCATTTATTACAGTCTTATACACCATTATTTCCTCTTGTTGTAATTCCATTCTTTCTTTATTTTTATGTAGCCGATTTCTTAACTCTTCTATTTCTAATTTCAATTTTTCAAACTCCATATTAATATTTTCAGTTTCAACAATTTCAACAGCTTTATTAATAACTGGAGACAATTCCCCTAACATACTATCATCAATTTCCCTAAAAAGTGGAGATTGTTCCTTTTCTATTCCCTGTTTTTCTTGCTCGACCGCTTCCTCTTCAGATACCAAATGAAAATGCACTTCCTCAATAGATATTTATTTTTCTGAGGATTGGTGAATTGACTCCTCAATTTCCAGATTCCTCTTTTGATTTTTAGCTTTAGACCTTTTCTCGTTACTCTGTGCTGGGGTTTCTGCAGACCCAGAGGATAATCTTTTACTCCTCCTTAAAGGAGGAGTATCCTAATAATTTAAAATAGTTGGATCACTTAGAAGAATAGTTCTTTTCCTCTTCTTAACAGGGTGAGTATCCACATTTGGACTCATTATCTCTACATCCTTTATCTGGGCCGGAGTTTCAAACTCATTTTTTCTTAATTCTGGCACTTCCTCACCAATTATGGTGGGAATTTGGGGTTTAGGAGCTCTAGGGTTTTCGGGGGAAGTTGCTCCGGAAGGTGAAGCAACTTGTTTTGAGGATTCTCCTAATTCCATCTTCCTTCCTAATGTAGGCTTATCAAACTTCCCCAAAAAAATTTCCCATTTACTTTGAGGTTTCTTACAAAAATAATATTTACAAATCAATTGAATTAACCCATGGTGTTTTAATGGTCCTGAACCAGTTTTGTATCTCTCTATTGAAGAATTAATAGAATCATTCAAGAAATGAGGAAAATTAACCCTTAGAGCAGGGTTTTCCTTCCCATGCTGCAAATGTGTTAATATGCGGAATGTTGGTCCTACAACATTGGCAAGTTGACCTTCACAAGTGAAATATCTAATGATCCATGCAACAATAGTACCCCAGGGTTCTAAGATAGAGGCTCTCTGAAACCCTTTATTATGTCCCCTATTACTGACAACTATCATTGGTTGAGGATCTCCCTGTCTAATGAATAATTCTGATAATTTTTGATATGGAATTTGTGTAGTTTCAGATATTTTAATACCAGAATCTTCCAACCCTGAAATAGAAGAGATCATTTTTGAACTCACCTTGAAATGCTTCCCATGCAGAATCACCTAACCATTAGTGTAGCTTTCGGCAAATGCATTCACCAGCTTTTCATTATACCCTTCAAATTTCTTGATAAAATCCAACCAGCCTACTTCCTCAAACAGCCGGGAGATATTACTTAACCCCAACAGCTTTTCTGCAGAATCCGGCTCTGATTTCTTCTTTGTGCCGCCCATTTTCTTATCTCTCTTGCTTACCACCCTACTGAAAAATTCAATAATGCCAAGGACTTGTGCACTGGAATTTTTGAAGATATGATTAGACTGATATCATTTACTCTACTCTTGCTCGGAGCTTACTGTGTAATGATTTCAATTTGCATGAAGGGCCACAAAAAGAGTGGCGTACTTAACAATTAATCACCAAATGGCTCAATTTACTAAATTGGGAAAAGAAACTCTTGCCAATTAATTATATTTTGTTCAAAAATAACTACTTATTTAAAGCAAAAAATTGAACTTACTTCCATTCCATGATTGCTTGAAGATCTTGTACCTCACGATTTGACAGGATGATTCAAGGGTATTGGCTAAGGTGATGGTATAATTATTATGACATGAATGAAGAGACTCATGAATGACAAAGTTATTAATAAAGATAGGCTATTACGGCGGCTTTTATTTACAATGACAGAAGAAGACACGTGTACCAATGTACGATAACCAAAGTATCGAAAAAAATTTGAAAATTTTCTAGAAAGGAGTCGGTGGAATGAAAATGAATAAATTCTAGAGCATGCGTAAAGTATGCATTCAAACCAAGAAGGTGGTCGAAGTTCCGGAGCACGCGTAAGACATGCATTAGGAACTAGAAAAGTGGATAAGTTCCAGAGCATTGCTAAAAGATGCAACCGAAATGGTGATCAAATGAAAGTTTTGGAGCATCGTTGAAGGATGCATCCAAAGCAACCACAAATGAAAGTTCCAGAGCATCGTTGAAGGATGCAATCGGAGCAACAATGAATGAAATTTCTGGAGCATCGTTGAAGGATGCAGCCGGAGCAGCAACAAATGAAAGTTCTAGAGCATCGTTGAAGGATGTAGCCGCAACGACAACAAATGAAAGTTCTAGAGCATCGTTGAAGGATGCAGTCGGAGCAGCAATGAATGAAAGTTTTGGAGCATCATTGAAGGATGCAGCCAGAGTAGCAAAAAATGAAAGTTTCGGAGTATCGTTGAAGGATGTAGCCGAAGGAGCAACAAATGAAATTTTCAGAGCATCATTGAAGGATACAGTCAGAGCATCAACAAATGAAAGTTACAGAGCATCGTTGAAGGATGCAGCCAGAGCAACGACCAATGAAAGTTCTAGAGCATCGTTGAAGGATGCAGCTGGAGCAACAACAAATGAAAGTTCTGAAGCATCAAACGTTCAGATCATCAAGTTCTAGAGCACTGGCCGACTGAATGATCAAGTTCTGAAGCATCATGGAACGGTGCTCCGAAAGTTGTTATTCCTTTATGAAAAATCCTGCCAAAATGAAAATTCATGTTAAATCTGAAATTTTATGAAAGATGCTAAAAAAATGAACTAAGTAAAAAAAAAATTATATATTTTTTTTAGATAACATACAATCATTTAAATCAAAATAGACTTTGCCTTAGCAGAGTCAATACATTGGATTTCTCCTTGCAGTTCTACTAGCTTTGTAAATTCTTCTTTATTAACTGGTTTGCGATAAATACGTAGGCAATGACCATTTACTAAGAGAGTTCGTGAATCACCATTGATAGGTTTTAACTAAACTGTGCCATTCGAGAAAACTTGGGAAATTTCATATGGCCCCAGCCAATGAGTTCTGAGTTTTCCTTTATGATTTTTATATCTTGAATCGAATAGCAGGGCCCAGTCACCATTATGAAATTCTCTTTCCTTAATATATTTGTCATGCCAAACTTTTCGTTGATGTTGAACTAATTTCGTTTGATGAACAACATCTAGACGAAGCTCATCCAACTCATTTAACTGCAAAATTTGTTCTATTTGAGCTCATTTCAAATCTAGACCCAATTCCATAGCTGTTCGTAGGGTCTGAAGTTCAAATTCAATGGGAAGAAGAGGTTTCTTTCCAAAAACAAGCTCGTAGGGACTGAATCTAGTTGTAGATTTCCATCATGTATTATATGCCCAAACAGCTTTAGGCAACTTCCTGGCCCAATCTTTTCTTCCTGATGAGACAGTTTTTGTCAGTATATTTTCTAACTCCCTATTAATCACCTTTACCTGACCATTTGCTTGAGGGTGATAGGGGAATGACTTCTTATGGCTCACCTAAAAATGGTCTGTAAATGCTAGGAGGACTTTGGACATAAATTGGGGTCCCTGATCTGTAACAATAGTTCGTGGGGCTCCAAATCAAAGAAAAAATTTGTTATAGAGAAAATAAGCAACTTGCTCTTCTCTAGCAACGCGTAAAGCTTGAACTTCAGCCCATTTTGTCAGATAATCAGTACAGACTAATATGTGCTCTTTCCCTTGTGAGGAAGGATCTATGGGGCCGATAAAATCTAACCCCCATTTTTCAAATGGTTCCAAAGTTACCTAGGGTTGCAACGACATCTCTATTGAAGCAGTTGGTCTTCCTACTCTTTGACATTCATCAGAATGATGAACATAATTTTTAACATCTTTATGCATTGAAGGCCAATAATATCCAGTACCTAGTATTTTATGGGAAGTTCTTTTTGCAGAATAATGACCCCCTAAAGGATCATTGTGATAGACCCTCAGAATACTATAAGTTTCATCAGCCCTGACACATCTTCTCAAAACCATGTCAGGTCCACAACGAAATAACATCCCATTAATCCATTTAAATGGTGCACATTCTCGAATAAGTCACTTTGTTTGTTTAAATGTAAATTCAGGAGGTACTTCAGAAGAAGCCAAATAGTTAGCAATATCAGCAAACCAAGGAACCTTTATAGAGATAGCAAACAAATTTTCATCAGGGAACTCATCTTGTACAGGTGCTCTATCACCCTCTTCTTGTTTAATTCGAGATAGAAAATCTGCCACCTCATTGAATTTTCCTGGTTTGTCAAGTATTGTCACATTGAACTCCTGAAGAACTAATAACCATCTCATTATTCGACCATTAACTACATGTTTATTCATTAAATATTTTACAGCTAAATGATCTGTGTAAACTGTAACTTTATATCATGTAATATAATGATGAAACTTTTTAATGGCATGAACAACTGCTAAGAATTATTTTTTTGTTGTCGTGTAATTCTCTCAGCAGATGTTAAGTTTTTACTAATAAAATATATGGCATATTTACCCCCATCCTCATCTTCTTGTCCTAATACTGCACCAATTGCATCATCTGAAGCATCAACATAAATGTGAAAGGGAAGACTCCAATTTGGTCCACGTAGTACAGGAGCAGAGACAAGCCTTTCTTTTATCGTTTCAAATGATTGTTGACACTCAGACGTCCAACTAAACTCCACATCTTTTTGGAGTAAAGAAAACATAGGGGCCGCAATCTTACTGAAGCTTTCTATGAACCTTCTATAATAACCAGCATGTCCAAGAAAACTTCAAACATCTGTTTGTGTTTGTGGCACAGTTAATTGTTGTATGACTTCAATTTTTTTAGGATCAACTTTTATTCCTTCTGAGGAAATGTGATGGCCTAAGACTATTCCTTGTTCTACCATTATTAAGCACTTTTCATGGCTAAGGGACAGTCGATTTTCCTCACAAACCTACAAAACCCTATCCAGGTTCTGAAGGGCTTCATCATAGGTTGACCCATATACTGTGAAATCATCCATGTAAACCTCTACACAATCATTAACAAGTGTTGCAAATATAGCCAAAATGGCCCTTTGAAAAGTAGTCGGAGCATTACAAAGTCCAAAAGGAAGAACTCGATATGCATATGTACCCCAAGGACAAGTAAACGTGGTTTTTTCTTGGTCTTCTAGTGCTACCTAAATTTGGTTGTAACCACTAAATCCATCTAGGCAAGAAAAATATCTCCTTCCAGCTAAATTGTCCAAAACCTGGTCAACAAATGGTAAGGGAAAATAATCTCTAAAGGTGGCTTTATTAAGTTCTCTATAATCCATGCAAATTCTCCACTTGCCATTTTTCTTTGGTACAGCTACCATGGGTGACACCCACTTACTATCTGAGATAGGATAAATAAATCCTGCACGGAGGAGTTTCTCAATCTCTACTTTAACAAGATCCTTTAATGCAGGGTTGAGTCGCCTCTGTGGTTGCTGAACAGGTCTTATATTAGGATCAGTGTAAATGTGATGAGTACAAAAACTTGGGTGAATACCCCTCATGTCTGTATAATCCCAAGCAAAAGCTTTAGACCTTTTTACCGGCACATTAAATAATTTATCCTCTTGTATTTCTGTCAACCAACTATTGATATTCACAGTTTTTCCCGGTAACAACATAATTGTTTTTGTTCCTGGATAAGCCGAAGTGACAATATGTAGTGGTCGTAACAAAGTGTTGAGAGGAAAACTATGAGGTATGAGTTGGTGAAATTTTGTAATATCATCGAAGAAATAACTCGTTCTAGGAATCATATTAGCCAAGGGACAAGGCATCCCCATGGTAACATAATTTTGTTCCATCCCACTTATATCAATCGGTTGTCCAAAAATTTTTGGTACATCCTGTATTACTTCTTCACTAGTACTTATAGCCAAATGTGCCACCTCATTCACTAACTCATCCTCTAAGTCTTCTCCATGTTGTTTAATCACTACCATGGCCAAAGAGGCCAAACTGTCCTGCCCACTAAATTCTTCTGGTTCATCAACCCAAACTTTATTATACTCATTTGGTTTAGCAGGAGGATATAAAAATAAACATTTACTATCAAGACCATGTGAAATGGTCATACCTCCTTCTCAACAATCAATTTTAGCAGCGACAGTAGTCAACCATGGTCTTCCCAAAATTACTGGATAACTATCTTTAGGTGTAAGTGATTGAATTATTTGAAAGTCAACTAGGTATTCCCATCCATCAAATTTAATAAGAACATTCTTTATAACACCTTTTTGAATGGCTATAGACTGATTTGCCATCTGCAAGACTGTAGTTGTAGGACTTAAATCTGTAAGACTTAATTTCTCCATTACATCCACCGTCATTACATTAATAGCTGCTCCCAAATCCACCAATGCATTAGGTATTGCTACCTCATTAATTGTAATAGTAATTAGTGGACTCCCAGGATCATCATATTTTGGAGCAACCGTATTCCCAGACAAAAATTCAGCTAGATAACCATCAATATGCACAGTGTTTATTTTCTTTGGTTTCCTTCCTGGGGTTCTAATACACAGTTGTTTAATCAATTGATTTAACTTAGGAATTTCCTTTATTGCTTGTAGAAAAGGAACCTCTATCTGCAATTGTTTAATCTCTTGAATTAATGCAGTTTCAGAAACTAATGACATTTCTAGAGTATCTTTTGGAATTGTTGATTTTAGGCGCTCCGAAAATGGTGCTCGAGTTTTCTCCTTTGAAAGGATATCTCTTCTCTCCTTTGGAGGAATCTCTTTACTAGACTCAGTCAAAGACTGGCCTTCCTCCTCTCGAGGCAAACCAGCAGCTCCTGCTGCTAAAGGCTCAGTAATATCCGTAGGTGGTGGAATATCTTTCTCAAAATTTTGAGAAAGAGGTTCATCCACTATTTCCTCAATAGTGGGCGATTGAAGTGTCCTACCGGAACGTAATTGAACATTTCCACAATGAATTGCATTTAGGCCTGTGACATGATCTTGCTCCGTAGTGTATACCGGCATATTCTGTCTACTATTCTTTGGATTGGGAAGTGGTTGCACCAGAAGTTGAGGTTGACTCACCTACTCAGTCTGAGGAAGATTCTGAGGTGGTGGCAAAAAATTATGTTGTTGATTCCTCCTAGGACCAGTATAAAATTGATTATGTCCTTGATTCCATTGAGGAGCAATATGTTGTGGGTACCATTGTTGTTGTGACTAGTTTGGACATTGCTGAGTTCCCCATGATTGAGTTTCCCATTCAGGAGATCCCTAATAAGGAGTTCCCCAAGTAGGTTGTGAAGGGTAGGGCTGATTCCAAGATGGAGGCCATTGATTACCAGCCCAGTTATTCTGGGGTCTCCATGCAGAGTTGGGATTTTGGCCATAAGGAAAATTGCCTCCCTGGCATTGATTTAGCACATTTATTTCTTCTTCAACCTGAGCAGTTTTCTTCTTAGTATTCTTAAGATTAGTAAGAATCTCACATTGATTGGTAGGGTGGCTTTGCTCACAAAGTTGACAAACATTAACCTTGTCTAATGGGAACTCCCGTAAAAGATGTTTATTTCGACACCTAGGACAATAGATTGACAAAGTATCAGGGTTAGGTGTCTTTGCATGTATACCATCCAACGTAGTATTCAATTGGACCAGTATGTTTGTCTTCAAATTTTCTATTTCTTCTCGAAGTTTACCTATCTCATTATTCCCTTTGAAAAAAAATATTTTTCGGATTCCTCCACGAGTACGTAAAAAATTGTGACACAAATTACATATATCTTCAAGGTTTAATTGAGACACATCACCTTTTCCCATTAAATCAAGACTTCGTCTTGCATCATCATCAAGTCCTTTAAGAAATATAGTCTTGAGAATCTCAACACTAATTGTCGTTTCCCCACATTGTTTAGATAAGAAAAGAAACCTATCCAAATAGTCTTCTAGACTCTCGTCCTCATTCTGCCGAAGTTTAAATAGTTCTTCCTTACGATCGCTCACCCTACAATAACTCTGATATTTATTCAAAAACACAATCTCTATTTCTTCCCAAGTTGTAATACCTCCAGACGGTAGTCCCATAAACTAGCGCATGGCTGAATCCTTCAAAGTAGAAGGAAACAAATTTAGTTTTTGGTTGTCATTCTTATAGTCATAGGTTTGAAAAAGGACCTTAAATTCAAAAAGAAATTGGTTTGGGTCTTCCGATGATAAACCATGAAATGTTGGAAGGAAAGCTAGAGAAATGTTTTTCATTGTTGTATCGTCATTGGCATCAAGAGCAATAGGATAAGTGAACGTCCTAGGTGGTGGAGGATCATTACTATTACCATTTCCACCATTATGATTGGATTCTGCCCTCCGATCTCCCATGATGTTTAGAGGAATATGCTCCTCGACAAAAATTTGTACCACAGGACAATCTTTTGGAAGATAGTGGAAAGCCTCTGGTGGGTTAGGCTCAAGTAATTCGTCAGCAGAATAATCTTCTGAGCCTTGGGCCTCCCTTTGTATAACTGGAACGTATTTTGGGGGGGTCTTTGGTATAAATCGTTCGTGAGGGCCTCTTTTCCTGACCATGTAGAAAAGGAATCCATAGATAAATTTTTTTTTCCTAAAAGAGGTATTCAAGGTGTCTTCTATTAACATGTTACCCAATTTTCACCTACAGGCTCAATCAGGCAAGGCAAAGTTGTGTTTCATATGTTCAAAAGGCCAGATGGGGGATTTTTGTGCAGGATTAAATCATGCATCTGATGCTAGGTCACAAGGAGCTCATTTGAAAGTATGCCTCAGTCAGTTTCGGCATAAAATCCATCAGAGAAGAAAGTCGGCAAGACCCCTCTGGTGTCTTGCCGACTAGTAATGCATTCCATTTGTCTAAAATACCAGTTTCCAAGAAATTTGGGTCGCCATAAGTCTTGTGTGTCTCTCTGATGCGGATGTCTCACCGACAATAGCCCACAAAGTTGACCTCGGGGAAAAGGTTTGCTTTCGGCAGAAGGTCTCGGTGACCCAGAAAGTCTCAGTGAAACAAAAGATTTGAAGCTCGGGGAGATGTCTTCTCGACCGATGAGAGTCAGGTGAAAGACAAGGAGATCTCAGTGAAAGAGAGGGAGCTCGCTAAGAGGTCTCAGTGACACTGGTGGGTCTTGGCAACAAAGGAAGCGTCATCGGCAAGGGTCTCACCGACCAGTGAAACCTCCTGACTGAAAGACCCTCACCAAAGCAAAGCGCCTTCGGTATGATGTCTGGCCAATAGGCCAAAGTCTCAGCAAATAGAGGAGAGCTCGGGAAGACAGGAGGCGTTTTCTAAGAAGTCTCGATGACACGGGTATGTCTTGCCGACTGAAGAGGAGTTCGCTGAGATATCTCGCCGACAAGCACGGGTCTTGACAAAGGATATTGCCTTCGACAAAATGTCTTGCCGAAGGATGAAGGTCACACCGAAGATAAAAAGGAGGCCTTGCCAAGGGTTGAAGCCTTCGTAGTGTTGTCTCGCTGATAACACAGGGTCTCGCCGGGTGTCTTGCCGAATGAGCAGTTCACCGAAGCAAAAGGAATTCTACAAGATATCTTGGCGAATGCGGGTGGTCTCAGCGACTGAAGCAGGAATCGGTATGACTGGTGGACCTCACTATGAAGTCTTATCGACTTGCCACAGTCTTGTCGAAGGAAATGAAGAGCCCAAGTAGAGTGGAATGCGTTCAGGGTGACATCGATAAACTCTTGTCGATATGGTTTGTAATGTGAAGCTCGGGGAGACTCAGTAAGGAGTTCTTACATTTGACAAGATGTTTCGCCGACCTGGTATGGTCTTACTGAAGCAGAGTGAGCTCGGAGCAAAAGAAAGAAGATGGACTCTTAGGGCTTGCTATGACTCTTGTCGAAGATAATGAGTTGTGTCGATGGTTGTAGGAGGATATAATCGCATCGGCGAGACACTTTCAATGTCTCACCGAGATGCGATTCTTTTCAAAAGAGTCCTGACTGCCTACAGAGTCTGCGTGGAATATGCTCGACCAACCAGGAGGAGCTGAGGCGAGTTGTGGCAGTCTGATCAAAATGAAGAATGTCAATGGGATGAATGCAACACGTATCTATTGTGAGCTTAGGGCATTCAAAGTGTTCAGCCAAAGTGGTTCGAACAGGGCACGATGCCAGGATTAGAATGAATGCGGTGGTTATAGAAAGATCAAGAGGCTTCTTCAGGGATGACTCTTCACCGACATGGACACACAGGGTCCTGCATTAAATTCAATCAAAAGATCTAGGGGCTATTTTTTCTGAGCAGATATTTTTGTAAGCCCTAAGGGGCCGACCTTACTTTTGTATATAAGGCATTTTTGCCTTCTTGTAAAGAAGTTCTGGAGTATGTTCTTCTAAAGACTGTGACCCTTTTACGGTCCTCTCTTAGACTAGCACGTTTCTGTAACTCAAATCAGAACATAACTTATACAAAATCTACCTTGGCTACCATTGATGGTCCATCTTTTTGCCTTCTAATTCTTGTGAAGTATTGTGCATTCTTTTTTGATTCATTGAGCTACTTAGTGAAATTTTCTCTTTCCTTATAGCTTTTGTTTCATGTCATGCCTTTCTTTGTAGAAGTAGTATCATGTAGGTTACAAACTATGTTTATTCAATCTTGCACGTGAGCTTTTAATTTGTGAGAATTTGTTTTTCCTTCTTGAAGGCATGTGCATGTCAAACCTATTTGTATGCATGATCTACAGGATCTTGTTGTGCAGTCCCATGGCTGTCACCAGTATTTAGGTATAAATTGAGTATCTCATTGTTCCTATCATTTTGGTGCATCACCTTAGTTTAGTTTCAATTTATGTACTCCTTCTCCCTTTCCCTTTTCAGAATCATTAGTTTTAGGTGACACCAAAGGAAGCCGGCCTTCTCCGGAGGTTGACCTCTGCCTATAAAGTGACCCACAGCTTTGAGGGTCTTCCCATGTTACACTAAGGCGTTGAACATCAGGTTCAACAAGGGTGCAACTTCAAGTGATAACATAACACTTTAAGCAAAATAAGCAAAAAAAGTCCCCGACAACGATGCTAAAAAGTGATAGGCTGTCGTTAGGTCCCATTACTTTAGAATAAAATATTCAAATTGTTGACCAGGTAGTGTTCAAGGCAATCTGCAATAGAAGAGTTCTGGAGTATCTCCCTTAGGTTCCTTAACTTCTTAAGAACAAATTTAAATTAATTCTAACTTCAAACTGTTTAACTATCAAACTGAAAAGTAATCTATTCCTAAGAAAGCAGAAAATACTTGAACTGTAAACGTGAGTATACTAATTTAGAAAGCATAATAACTAAGTTAAACAAACATAGAATCAATTTAAACTAAGAAACTGATTATAAGAACATAAAAACTTATAACAATCCATAAAACATTTTCTTAATAGTCAAAACTCCAACAGTAAGTAACAACAGCTACGAAAGTTGAAAGGATAACAAATACCTCAAAACTAAGATTTCATATTAGTGAATTTAAACAACTCTCTACAAAACATTAGTATAACAAAAGAAAACACTTATCTACTCTTGTCGAGTGGCCAGCTCATGGGACAACACATTCATTCCCAACTCACATTCACAGCTATCTCAGAAACATCTCTAGTAAACATAGTTATCATCCATAACTCATAACTCAAAATTTTGGATAACAATCTCTTTATTTATAAACTTTTAGAAAAGCATTATGTTAGCATAACATTACTTTTTTACTATATATGTTACTTCCAGCTACTGTATCTTTTATAGAGAAACTATAACTACATACTATATTTCAGCTAGTATAGATAACCACTGAAAAATATCTAAAAAAAATCTACACATAACTCGTCTATCCTATTACATAGCATTTAAGAGGCTCAAGTCGAGCCATAAAGTCTTTTATTCAAAAGCTAACAGAAATAACATCTTTTAAGAACAACATCATTTTCGGTCCATCATCCTGAAGTTCCGGAGCATACTTCTAGCATATATCTCTAACTATTCTGGAGCACGTGCCAGCTACATACTTCAATTTGCAACTTGGTTGACCGATTATTATCTACAAAACACTTAAAACAACCCATTAAATATGTATTGGCAAATTACTTTAAGAAATCAAAAGAAATAAAGTTTATACAAGTTCTTACTAAAATCAAACAATTATTTCTTCTAAAATTTAATTAATTGGCAGAGGATAGAGATTTGCATATATGAACCAATTCTTTGTGGCATTATTATGATGATGTTATTTTTACCTCATCATGCACCTAGTAAAAAAATTTCACATGATCAATGATACTGGTGTGACTTTCCCTCCAGTACCAAGGGGATGGTGGGGAGACTAGACCTCGTGACCTCTTACCTGCAACATGATTTATTTTATTTAACTTCAATAACTTGGTGAGATTTATTTATTTTATTTATCATATAATTACCTATTGGATATGTGCATGAAATATGATGGTTCAATTATATTGATTTCAAAAAAATCTACTTCATAATTTTTCTTAGATGCTTGCACTGATATTGCAGATGGTTATGTGAATACTAACCATTGTAGTATTGGTTCCCTAAGTATCATAAAATCATTTAGATATAATAGATAGAATAAAGCTAATTATTTTTTGCTCAAATTATAAATTCATGTTATATTTCAGTTTATTCTCTGTGAACTCTAACTATCTTTTGATTTTTTTTGCACTTGGGTAAGTTAGGATAATTTAGATATAGATTATTATAGAGCTTAGGTTAGATTTGTAATAGTTTATGTTCATAGAAAACAACAAGAAGAATACTTTAACTAATAAATATAAGCTATTCTATAACCAAAATGATAGAGAAAAAGGAAGAAGAATGTCAACTTACTCAAGGTCCAATTCTCTAGCTAGCTCCAAGCAAATGAATAACACCTACAGACATAGTAACAAGAAAAACATTGGGGTTGTGTTTTGAGGTTTGTCTTAGTCAAACCCCAATTTTGGTGTTCCCACCTCTACAAACAACCAGTAGACCACAAGATGTAGAAAAGTGATAAAGAAATAGAGAGAATAGACACAAGAAATTAGAGAGAAAATACAACCTGGATGCTACTCTACAAGTAAGATAATGCAAATAAAAAAAATAGACACAATATCACCTCCCTTTCTATGAGCACTCAAGGCTAAGAGAGGAAGGAGAAGAATAATACCACCACACCTATGGAGTGGAGCTACGACAACCTACAATAAAAATGGCACTAGAGAAACGAGATGGTGTAGGAATGAAGTATAAAGTTGATAGAAGCAAGAGAGATTGATGGAGAAGAAAGCAAGAGTGATAAAATGAAGAGACCACTTGAGAGAGTTCAAGAATGAGGTTCAAAAGGCCAATTTGGAGGCAAAAAGGTTGTTCCCAGTGGTCAAGATTCGAAGAGAGACATTACATTCATAGTTGACAGAGAATCATAACACCTCTAACATTCCCTGACTCGAGAATCTTATCAAGATGGAAGCGTGATGAGAAGACGTATGCACGATGCGTGGGAATCCCAAATAGAAATTCCCTCACTAACACAAAACAATGAGGACACGTGAAAAACGCTAGAAAAATGCAATAAATTTTAGCATTATCAAACTTAAAGGCTAAAATGAGGTTAAATTAATGGGAATTTGCACGGGGTGCAAATTTACACCATTACATTTTGCTCCCACTTTAGCGAGCATATGTGTCGATGGAGCTAAAGTAGAAAGAGGTTAAAGAGAATATACTGAAATGGTAGAGGAAGAAGTCCTTCAATTTGACATACCTTGATGTGAAAGAGGGAGATCCAACAATATGAGAAGATGGCACGGGTCTTTGATTCTGTAAAGCTAGTTGTGATCTCACCACAAACATGTTAGGTTGCAGAAAAACATGTTAGGTGGAAAAGAGAATCATAATAGACACAAAGACACCATTTGATACAAGCTAACATAATAAGACACTATCTGATCAAATAAGACACAAGACATAGTCTGATAAGATGATAAGCCCCTGGCTACTGCAAACTACATTGCAGGATAGTCACAAAAAAGATAGGTCTAGTCAGGATGCCCCAAGCTAGACACCAAGATATAAGATATCTGAAACCAAGACACACAATATCAAATATCAGATAGAAGACACAAATTTCAAGACACCAAAGAATTATTTTGAGAAGAAGGTTTTCAAAAAGGGGTTCTTTCAACAAGGAACCCTTCAAGACATCAAGACACCAAGGGGTCCTTTTGAAGGAACATGCCTTTTGAAAGACATAGGATTCTTTGCAAGTGATTATGTCATCAAAGAATCCTTTTGAAAGATCTTTCATCAAGGAATCCAGGGGAAAGAATGCTCCTATTTTGAAAGGAAAGTTTTTAGACTCTTTCTTTTTGGAAAGAATACTCCTTTTTTTAAAGAAAAATTTTACAACTCTTTTTCTATGGAATCCTTTTTGAAAGACATTTTCTCCAAAGAATCCTTTTTGAGAGAATACATCATTTTGGAAAATGATATTTTTCAATAAGGTATTTTTTGTCAAGGAATTCATTGTAAAAAAAATTGACACCAAGGAATCCTTTTGAAATAATTCGCCTTATTGAAAATTAGACAAGCATGATAGCCCCCCTTAGGATGATGTGTGCTACATAGAGGAGCACATGGCATCCTAAGGAGAAATAAAGAAATGAGATGCTATGACACGAGATACGTGGTGAGATGTATTTGTAGTATGTTTTCACAAACACGAGGGACAACATATTGAAACCACAACATCATGAAGCATACAAGCAGAGACAAAGAAAATAAGAGACAAGGGGATTTGATAATTTGGGGTCAGAACTATCCATAGATATAAATAGAGAGTATAATCACTAATACATAAACAACTATATATAATTAAAAAAAACTACTAAAAATTGCATATAAATTACCAAACATGATCACATGACTATTAGTAGTTTATTGCCAGTCATTTATAACGCGACCAAATTGACGACTAAACCATTTTTAGTCATTTATTGGTTGTTTTGATTGATCGATTTGGTAGTATATTTAGTCATTGATTGTTGTAATCTGGTCACTTATTTAGTCATTTTTTATTCATTGATATATTTAGTCATTGATTGTTGTTAACTGGTCACTTATTTAGTAATTTTTATTCACTATTTTCTGTCCATTGTTACCGTATTTAGTCATTAATTTTAATCATCATTTTGATCAATTTGGTAGTATATTTAGTCATTTTTATTCACTGATTTTACTAGTCGTATATTTAATGATAAACTGTTCACTAATTTCTATCAATTGGTAGTATATTTAGTCAATTTATTTATTAATTGATGTCAATTAGTAGTATATTTAGTCATTTTAATTGACTAATATTTGAGGATTTAAACATAAAACACAAAAATATACATCAATCATCAATTGCACACAATAAGACAACCATTGAGAAGGTAAAATTGTTGAACTTTATTAAAAGAAAGGTGTTTTAATAGCTTGCACAAGTCTGAAATATCTATCTTGCTTGAAAAATGCTTAGAAATAGAGTATTACAATTTTTATTTTCAGTCACTAGACTGAAAATATGTGTTATAATGCACAGAAATGACAAGAAAGAAACTTCTCCAAATTTTTTTTGCAATGATGGAAATGTATGCTTGGAGACCTTCAATATGAGCACATGCCCCTTTCATCTCTTAAAACTTCTACAACCGGGGCAATCATCCTAGAGCAAGCTGTAACGTGTAGAATCCAAGAAGGAGAGTGTTGATCGTGTCCCATATATGAAGCTCTCTCCTTCAATGCAATCAACAATAACCCTAAAATCTTTCCTCATTTATATGCAATGTGCCATCTAATATGAGCAACAGGGTGCTGCCTTTTTTGCCATGAATGAAGTTGTGCCTCAATACAACCAACAAAATTACTATTAGTCTCAATTCAAAAAGAATAAAAGTGCATTGCATATTGCAAGTTTACAAAAGTAAGTCCAAACTCAATAGAAAGATAAATCAATTAAAAAATTGTAGGAGACAAATCACATCCACAAACATGGGAGAGCTATGGAAAATTGGAGAAATTGGCTTGGAAAATGAAGGTAGCAGGGTATTTCCAGATTCAAGACTTTTACTTAATGTTGCTAAATAGAAGAAAAAAGAATCATTTAACTGCCACCATAGTGAAAAGTTAGCAATTGCATTCGGTTTGCTAAACATGGCCCCTGGTACAACTATTAGAGTTGTTAAGAACCTTTGAGTATGTTCTAATTTTCACACTGCATCTAAATTCATCTCCAAGATTGTTGCAAGATAAATTGTTCTCAGAGATGTGAACCATTTCCATCATTTTAAACATAGACAATGTTCTTGTGGAGAATGTTGGTGATGCTAAATGAAACAATCTGAAAAATAGGCTTGCACTATAATAATGTGCACTACATAAGATATCTAGTAATAACAAAGGGACATCCATCAAAGCATAACAATAGGTATTTTTTTGTCGTATGTTGTAGTTACAAGTGCTTTGCTAGACATACATGAAAATGTGGAAGCATAGACAAGGCAAGCAAACTGTTTCAAAAAATGCCTCAAAGAAATGTGATATCATGGAATGTCGTGATTAAAGGATATGTTCAAAATGGGTTTTTATGAAAAGTCCTTAGAAAATTTTAAGAAAATGCAACCAGTGGATGTAAATCCCAACTCCTCAACCTTTGAAAGTTTCCTTCCTTCCTGTGTGTGAATTGGAGTTTTTGATGAGGATATGTACATCCATCAAAAGCATATTTGGAAGTGGATTTTTATTAGATATTGTAGTTGCATGTTCCACTTCGGATCACTAGATCCTTCACAAAACATTCTACACAACCACCACAACACCGCACGGTTGTTGTTGGACCTTCACAGTGATGTGAGGTGCTTACCTCACATCACCACGAAGGCCCAACAACAACCATGCGATGTTGTGGTGGTCTTCATCCTTTGTGTTCCAAGCATGAAGCAATAAATATATAATCTTTGATTGAACATCATTCAACTATATTTTTTCAACTCAATAGAATATCAAACTATTCCATTGAAATGTTATAGGCTACTCCAAAGCATCAAGACAATAATGATACATAACACGATCTCTTTGCTCAAAGAATTGATATAGTGATGGGACATTATTCCTTGTCTCTATCTCACATATTTTATTTGTTGCATAATGTGTGTGGAGTTGTTAGTTATATTGCATAAGGTCATGCCCTCTGAATTTCTCTTTTCTCTATTTCATACATTTAAAATCTTCTTCTACTATCATACCTCTCACTAACACTATTACTTTATTGACACTTTTATCCTACTACCTCTACAAAAGAGCTCCATTTGAAGGCATCTTGACTACATATTATGCACAACAAAACTCTACAAGTGCAACAAGACGTTTGCAAGACAAAATATGAATTCACTGAAATATTACTATCTCAGCAACATAATATTTTCAAATGAAGGAGCATTGTAACTGTGACTGAGAAAATACTGTGTAGGGATTATTAGCACTAAGAAATGAAGAATATAACACATTGAATTAGGTGACTGAGATCACTGAAAGGGATATCATTGTTAGAGAGTTGCAAACTGTGAATTGTCCTCTATCCTATAGGACTGAGAAAGAAAGAACACTATAAAATAGTGATTGAATCATAACAAATAGTCCAAAAACAATGAACGTTACTGTCAAATGGTGACAAATATATGTCCTCTAAGTCATTTACACATGGTGATTGAGAACACAGTGAGTAAGAAGTAAAAGAGCACTGGATCATAGCACTACAAAATGGTCATGAGTTATGCAATGAACTTCACTATTCTTTTGATCACAAAGGAGATCAAGATAATAACCAATATACTGATGTGCATAGAGAATGTTCATGGAGGAGTGCAAATTTCCTTACAAAGCAATCACCACAACAAAGTTTGAGTTGAACTACACTTGCTATTTTATGTTGATATGGATATGTTCTAACCTGTAGTTAATTGTTGTAGCATAACAGATAGGCTAAATATTTGTTCATATACCATTGTTTCTAATTCAAAATTTCTATACATTATTCTAGGAGAAAATCAAGGGGGAGTCTATACATAAGACACCATTGTTTCAAATTCAAAATTGTTGGCTCTTTCACAATTGTTTGCTTCATTTATTTGATTTAAGACAACCTGTTGTATAGAAGATGCTCTCAAAATCATAGTAAAATCCTTTATTCTAGGAAGACTGTTTAGAATCTTCCCATCATAACAATGAAAAAAAGCATTAGTCATTATCCTAAATTTTGCAAGAGTTTCATCAAATTCTACTTTTCCACTCTCTTTTCCATTTTGAATTTTATTCCCAATTTCATCCATGAAGAACTTCCTTAGCCTGTAGATCTTGTTTTTAGCCCTAAATTTACTAGGTGTCGAGGATAGCTTCGATTTTTTACCCAAGCAACAATTGACAAAATTTTTCCTTACCAAATATAATGCGTTGAAAAGCTCTTTGAAGTTATTTTGGAAAAGAGTTCTTGAGAGTATAATGTGAAGTTTTGAATTAACCTTTTTGCATGAATTGCATATCTTTTATTGGCTATTTCGAGCTTGATGACCTTCATCAAGAACGAGCAGACCTATGCTCTGTAAAAGCATATTGGAAAATTGCTTTTAGAGAACCCAAGTCTGCTCGTTCTTGATGAAAGTCATCAAGCTTGAGATAGTCGATCAAATATATGGAATTCATGCAAAAAGGTTAATTCAAAACTATGCATTATACTATCAAAAACTCTTTTCTAGAATAACTTCAAAGAGCTTTTCAACACATTGTATTTGGTAAGGCCAAATTTTGTCAATTGTTGCTTGGGTAAAAACTCGAAGCTATCCTCGACATCCAATAAAGTTATGGCTAACAATAGGATCTACAAGCTGAGGAAGTTCTACATGGATGAAATTGGGAATAAAATTTAGAATAGAAAAGAGAGTGGAAAAGTAGAATTTGATGAAACTCTTGCAAAGTTCAGGATAATGACTAATGCTTTTGTTCATTATTATGATGGAAATATTCTGAATAGTCTTCCCAAAATAAAGTATTTTACTTGTGATTTTGAGAGCATCTTCTCTATAGCAGAAGGTCTTAGATCAAATAAATGAATCAAACAATTGTTAAAGAGACAACAATTTTGAATTTGAAACAATGGTGTCTTATGTATAGACCCCCCTATGATTTGCTCCTAGAATACAATATAGAAATTTTGAATTAGAAACAATGGTATATGAACAACTATTTAGCCTATCTGTTATGCTACAAAAATTAACTTCAGGTTAGAACATATCGATATCAGCATAAAATAGCAGGTGCAATTCACCTCAAACTCTGTTGTGGTAATTGCTTTGTAAGGAAGTTTGCACTCCTCCATGAAAATTCTCTATACACATAGCCAAACATTTAAATTTATTAACCAAAGCTCCAAAAATAAGTATCTCATCATTTCATGACTCCTACTTTTGCTCTGAGTATGACAATACCTGAGCTTCTAGTGTTTCTAGATAGAACCTATAACAGAAAATTGTAGTCTCTATCTGAAGGAACCATCTTCGGAGCTCTTCCCTGAAATGAGGGTTGAAAACATTAGAAGAAAAGAAATACCATAATTCCAAAGTAACAGTTTATATCAATCCAAATGTTAGAAAGTATAATTAAATAAAAAAATCCTTACAATTGGACAAAGAAAATTTATGATTTTATCTTTAGAATGTAGGAACTTTCTCTGGTGGATATTCAGGACCTCAAATTGGATCTCAAATTAGACCAACAGATTTATGATTTTATCTTTAGAATGTAGGAACTTTATTTGCTGGATATTCAGAGAGATCAACTGGGAATCCATAGTAATCGACTAACTACTAAGATGTAATCAGGTGGAAACTAATGTTTCAGTCGACCGACGTTTGTATTCCTACACTTAGTCTCTGCTTCTGAGCGAAAACACCTAGAAGTGTTTCACACCACCTCAAGGTACTCTCCAACTTGGTTATGTCACTAATAGCAATCCAAGTTTTCCTGAACTGTCAATACCCGAACGTTGCATCACAATCTATTCTTCCTACACATAAAAATGCCACATATTAACCCCTTCATTTAATCATCATAAAACCATAATTAATAAATCATTTTAGTTTCAGAAAGAATTCAATGTCATTTAATATCAAAACAAAAGCTGTATAAATCACAAAAAATCCATGAAGCCTCCTAAATGTATCTTAAAGCAAGTTTACAGGATGGGTTTCAACATAATAAGCTTTCTACCATAGCTCTCAATGAATGTATTATAAGCAAAAAAACAAAATTCTTCACACTCAAAGTAATGCAATCAAATATTTATTCCAAAAGTATGTTAGCAGGTGTTAACTAAAAACAAAATGATTTTTTGCTTGGTTTCTTTTATCAATATGCCATGTGGAAATGGAATAATCACTAAGAAATTCTAACAATAAAAAACAAAGTAAAGGTTCAAGAAAGGAAATTCCAATGTATTATAGTGTAATGGTGACGAAGGAATTTATATGAGCATGACCTACATACAAATCCCTGCAATTGAATTGTCATCCATCCAAAGAGAAAATAAGTAATGTAAGGATTTGAGCAATATAAGTCCAAAGGGTTATGCTGTAACAGAAATGGAATCACCATAAGAGCACAACCGAGGAAAAAATTATTGTGACTGCAATTATGTGATCCATAACTCAATTGGTCATGTGGCACAATTGTGCTATAACAAATACAAGATGCATTCATGTGTGACCCAAGTTTAATGTGGCTATGTTGTGATAGAAATAGAGGCACTCATATGAGCACAATTCATGTACAAATCATTGTCATCACAATTAGGTGTCAATCATCATTGGGTGCATTCAAGTTGACTCAAGTTTAAATAATAGGTTATGATGTAATGATAGCATTATCCAAGAGTGATAACCTCTTGCTACAATAAAGGGCCTATAACTCTGGTTGATATGCAAAGTGGTTGTGTTATATCAATTATGCATTGCATTCAAGCACAACCTATTTTTAATGGGCTATTCTAGAGAGTGATCAAAATTTTCTAAACCTTATGAATGTTACTTAAAAGTGTACAACTTAAACTACAAACCAAGTTTGTTACATACTTGAATGCAATCTTAGGTTACCAAAAACTATAATAATGTGATCTACTAATAACCATTATGGGAAGTATTAAAGCAAGAACCATGCTATATAGGATACATTTCCTTGATCAGGTTTACATACCTTAATGATGAAACAAAAGCTTCCCACACACTCTAGGATACAATCTAAGATCATACCACACCCTGTTAAGATAGCTAATTTTCTGACCCAAGATTTAAGGTTGTTTTTTAATACCAATAGAAGCATTGGTAAGAGCATGACTAGGGTACAAACCCTAGGCCTTCATAGAAACATAAACCATAACTCTTGTGGATTGGTGAGGTCGCAATACCAAAAATATTGAGACATTGTCCGTTTGTTAGAATAATTTTAACTCAACAACGAAAAAATTACCCAATACCAATTTTTTTAAATACCCATATAAAGAAAATGCCCAACGTCCTTTTTTTAAATACCAAGATAGTCAATAACAAAACAAAACATCAACTTTTTTTAATGCCCGAGAAAAATGATAACAAAATCAAAATTTAGAAAATTGTGTGTAATACCAAAAAAGGTTGAGACCTCATTTGTTTCTTAGAAAAATATTATCTCGATAGCGAAAAATATCCAGTACCATTTTTTTAAAATACCCATTTCAAGTGAAAACCCAACATCGAAATACCTAAATAGCCAATCAAAAAATATCGAGCATCAATTTTTAAGCATACCTAGATATCCAGTAACAAAACAGCCAGCATCATAAAATTCAAATAGCCAAATAGTAGTTCACGAAAACACCCAACATCAATTTTTTCAAATACCCAATAGGCATAACATATGCATCCAACTTTAAAAAAAAAAAGAATGGTTTGCTTACCTCTGAGATGATCCACAACAAAAATCTCAAAATCCTCAAGACATACTTCCAGGTGGGGAGTTGTCTGATAGAAGGATAGATTTGGCCACATTCTAGACCCGTACTTTGAAGCACTATTGGCAAGAGATTCCTCCACTGGGAAAGCCCTTTGATTATTGTTCATTATCTCCATCTTCAAAACCCTTGAACCTCTATTTGTTTTCCCAGACTATTTCTTCTAACTAAGCAGTAGTTACAAACTGTGAGAAAATGGTGTTCTTAATTATATCATTTGATTTTTGTTACGCATTTATAATATATATATATTTATATATATTTGTATGCATAAGTGTTGGCTAAAGCCTAAATTGATGGCTAGGAATATTTTCTCTAGAAAAACAAAGTTTGATGCAAAAAATTAGTCATTTATAGCTAAAATTTTATCCGATGATCAAATTAGTCATTTATTTAGTCATTTATAGCCGTGTTGGAAAAAATGAGTAGAATTTAGTCATTTTTAATTGTCATGACTAAAAGTTTGTCATGTAGTCATTTATTTGCCAAATTCTACTAGTGAATATAATATACATATGAATTGTCATCAATCCCAAAAGTTCTAAAAACGTGAAGAATGATACATGAAGATAAAGTAAAAATAAAAATGGGGTCAACATGGAAGAAGGCCTAAATACCCCCACCGCTTTGCATCATCCCTAATATCAAAAAGTAATATTATAACACATAGAAGAATGATGACACAAATAGAAGAAATGTACAATATATTTTCGCACCTGTATCCAAGCACCTACAAGGGTAGCAAGGGTCCTCTAGGTAGGATTACAAACATAAAAAGACAAGCACTAGGGAACACAAACACAAAAAAAATTCTAATATACAGATGTAGAAGAGGCACCAACCTAGTCCTCATTGACCAACATGTCATCCTACTCCCAAACTAGATCATTATAAGGGGAGGGAGGGTGAGCCTATAAGGGCGGGATATCAAGGGCAATACCTCTGTCTCCCTTGCAACAAAAGCAAAGGAAGAAGGCCCCTCGAGGTATTATTCACTGAGTTCTTATGAAGAAAAGGTCATCAATCTTGTAAAGATCAAGGACAAAGTCAGCATATCATCCACTGAGTTGAACATGCACTTCTCAAGATTTCCCTATGTAAACATAATGGGGGAAGGAAGAAGCACCCGAGAGTTAGTGTCGACCTTGGTAAGAGGGGAGGTGACCAACTCTAGGGAAGCAAGGGCTGCCTCTATCACAAGGATGACGTAAGCCAAGAAAAAACTAGCTTCCAAAGAAGGGGAACCCTTCTTATGACCATCACACATGGTGAGGTCATCCTCCAACTTACACTTCAGCGAAGGATGCGAGATCACCACAAAATAAGTGGAAGTGGAGGAGGAACTAGAGGCAATCATAGAAGACACCACCTTTGTATTGGGCATGTCAATGGGCTATGAAAAAGGATGGATGTTTGGAAGGGACATCAGAAGAGGAGGCTCCATGGAGAGAGCGATGAATACTTGCATCATTAGGACCCACCGGAGGAGTCGAAAGCAAGACAAAAGTGATGGGAACTAAAGAAGAAATAATAGAAACAAGTAAAGCAACAAAATAAATAGGAGAGACAACATACCCCTCCTTAGTCTTCTTAGCAGTAGCATTCTTTGTAACTAGAGCCTTTCATTGATGCTTACACTCATGCACAAGTTGGTTATGTCGGCTATGGTAACTAGATAACGTGGCCTGAGAAGAGGTTGGGGATTACTGCTAAACTATAGGAGTATCCTTAACAACCGTCACTGGTGGAAGAGTGGTCTCCTGAGTAGGAGTAGGAGGAGGCACAAGAGAAAAAAACAACAATAGGATCAGAAATAGACATTAGGGCCTTGACAACATGCCTCTTCCTATTATCTATACCCAAAGGACAGGTAGAAAAATAGTTAGAGGTTGTGGAGGTTGAGACGCATAAAATACTCCATGGGAATGCTTCCCCTTGCCATATACGGTGGGTCAGGGAAACGTGGGCAGAACAAGCAATTGAAAAGCCTAATGCTTCACCTTCTACCACATGGGCACCATTCCACTCCCCATGCAAGGCACAAGAGAAGCAACTAAGGATGCCACTATGGGTTGAGAAGTAGAAGTACATTGAGCAAAAGATACAAAAGGGGAAGGCTCTAAAGTGAGAGAAAGCTTCTCCTTCCCTTTTGATGGGTCCAAAGAGACAACTCACTACTAAACTATCATAGAGGCCTTCACAGAAACAACATATGGAGACATAGGAAAACTAACTTTCAATTCCAAGCCCCCAGTCTTATATTTAACATAAGCTCGATATAATAAATCTCCCATTGGAGCAAGGGATAAGACTAGGGTTGGCCAAAAGTGATCTAAATAAAATTCCCCATGTGACACTAGCAATTTATAGCTAGTATCATGAACCACGTGCACTACGCCCTCATGGGGGAACTTAAAAAATGTGTGGACTACATAAGCAACCCCATTCATAGAGGCCATCCATTGAATTCCTAGCCTAACTCTGAATAGGTTAGATTCTGGAATCACAACATATAATACAGCTATAGCCTTAGATCCTACTAGGACCGACAAAGAAATGGTACCCATAGGGGAAATAGAAAGCCCATCGTAAGTACAGAGAGTGGCCTACAACTCATCGTACTTCTCCTTATGTAAACTATTAATGAACTAGGTTTCCTCCATTATCACATTCACTTGACTCATCAGATCAACCATGACACCAGTCACAATGTTTCTATTAATCCAAGAAGGAACGTACAATGGAGAAGGCTCCCTGTTAAGTGGAAAATCGTGCGAGGTAAAAGTTATGTCAGGAATATAACTCATATTTTTAGCAGGAGTATACACATGAACGAGACCATGTTCACATACTTAGACGAGACTAGCTCAGAAGATGCAGAGGACTGCATGACTAGATTGACAGAATGAAAAGGAAACAAATCAATGTAAATCTATAATTCGTTGTTAGCCTTGGCCATAGATTTATTGGAATGTTTTTTCCTTCCATCGAGACAAATAGTCCCATGGTTGATGCAGTCTTGAATCTTGTGACACAGGCATACACATCTCTCAGTGTCATGTTCGTGCACTTGATGGAATTGACAAAACTAATGCACATCGTACCACTCAAGATATGGTTTAGAAAGAGGCCAAATTTATAGAAATGTCAACATTTTATCTTTTAACAACTTTTTCAAAACACTAGAATAGGATTCAGATAGTTTTGTAAAATTTCTATTGCACCCTATACCTTTGCTTTGAGGAGCAAAGACCATGTTTGCAATGACCTTATTCTTTCTTCCATTGCTAGAAACCAAAACTATTGATCGACCATCCAAACAGGAGCGTGAGGATGAACCCTCGAACTGAGCAACCGTCTACTAGTACTCACGCAGTGTTGCACACAAATGTATGAAGGAATGATACTTCATTAGGGAAAACTTTTCTTACCATAATTTCTGTAAATTCTAGATGAAAACCTTTTGGACATCAAAGTTGGGAAGAGGATAGGATATTTGAGAAAAAAATGCTTGATAATGAGTGATGAAGTCGGTAACCTTTTCACTGTCCCCCTGCTTGCATCAGGAAAGATTAGAGAACACCATCTTTGGTCTAATGTTAGCTTGGAACTATCTAAGGAATAGATTCATAAACTGATCAAATGAAAAGACAAAATTGTTTGGCAGGGAACAATACCAGTCAAGAGCAGAGTCCTTGAGGGAACGCAAAGAAATATTTTTCATCAAAGCATCATGGTGGAAGAATTCAATGCACATGGAATTGAATACTGACACGTGCATTTGAGGATCTCCACGACCATTGTACTTTTCAAAATTTATAATCTTCATCCCTTGAGGGATAGGAGTGTTCAGGATGGAAATAGACAAAGGACTAAAATGACAAAAAGGTTGAAAGATAAGTTGAGAGGAAGAGTTGGATAGGTTAGCCAATTGGTTTTTCATTTGTCCTATATTTTGCAATAAAGTGTTCAAGAGAGGATCAAAAGATGAAACATAACTAGTGGAACCACTACTAGTCCCCATATCGGTAGAGACCTCACCACTAGGACTAGTAGGACTTCCAACATTGCCACCACTAGCGAGAGCATCAGGAGTGGAAGAACTGAAACCTAAAGGCACCTTATTCACTTTAAAAGTGGGGGTCTTCTTAGCTCTAGAGGTAGTGTTAAGAGGAGTAACCTTATCCATGCATATTGACACTCTAGGCATTGATACTTTTAGCTATGGTGCAATGGTATTGTAACCGACATATTAGGTAATATACAAGTTAGGATTATAGGTTGGGACATGAGTTTCCACAATTTTCGTAAGACCTCAGAGAAGTTTGACACCTCTCTGATCCTTATCCAACATGGCTCTTAATCTATTAACAATAATAGTTGCTTGAGCAAGAATTTTATCTTTTTCCAAATACTGCTCGAATTCTCCAAGCCTTATATCTAGGGAAATAATTTTCTCCCTTGGGACCTTAAGAGCATCCTCTTCCTCCACAAAAGAGGCAAACAGATAAGCAGGGGGTGTAGGAATATGAGGGGTAGCTTCCCCAAATGGACTAGAAAATCCAATAGACATTCCTGAAACTATTTCCTCAAAAGAAGGACCACTCTGACCAGAGGTGACCTTCCTAGATTCCATTTTTATATTTTGTAGATGTCCGAAGGTCATATATTGGGTCATAAATCTCATAAAGCTTCACAACACACAAGTCTATAACACACCCAAGACTCGAGAGAAGAATTTCGGACACACAAAAATGAAAATAAGGATGTTCACATCAGGTTCACCAAAATTTCGAGAAGGGGGATTCGCTACTCCCAATTCTCTAAGATACCAAAGATTCTACAGGGAGCGAACTTCCCTAAACTACCTCAGACTTCCTAATAAGCTAAAAGGGAAGAGCAAATCAGACTATGTTTTCCTTATGCTTTATGATAGAGGTTTACCAAAAGCGAGTGAGAAGACTATAGTGGTATTAGATAATAGACCATATGGCTCTTTGCCAAAGGTAGGAAGCACGAGTATCAGACTTCAACACATTGTGCTAGAGTCTCAAAGACATGTTGGCATCCTATATAGATAGAGGGTCAAGTTGCAGACTGAAACACACATAATCTACTGACAACTTGAAAGTTTTGGTTTCACAATTTGATAGAAATATATGGAAATACAAAAAACAACAAGAAAAATACTTTAACTAATAAATATAAACTACTCTATCAGAAAAAATGATGGAGAAGAAGGAAGAAGAATGTAAACTTACTTAAGGTCTAGTTCTCCAGCTAGTTCCAAGCAAACGAATAGCACCTACACACAATAAAAAGAAAAATGTTGGGGTTGTGTTTTGAGGTTTGCCTCAGTCAAACCCCTATTTTGGTGTTCCTACCTCTACATACAACCAGTGGACCACAATATGTAGAAAAGTGATAAATAGATAAAGAGAATAGACACAAGAAAGTAGAGAGTAAAGATAACTTGGATGCTACTCTACAAGTAAGATAATGAAAATAAGAAAATAGACACAATATCACTTCCCTTTCTACGACCACTCAAGGTTGAGAGAGGAAGGAGAAGAAAAATACCACCACGTCGATGGAGTAGTGGTATAACAACCTATAGTAATTGTAGTATCCCCTTTTCCTAGGAAATGGATAGATGTAATGGTTAGTGTACCAACTGGTCCCCATAGGCTAACATGGTGTTCAAGGGACCCTTGTGAGGGTAATCTTTGGCTTTTGAGTAGACCCTTTGGTGTTTATTTCAGTATTCTTCAGCTTAGTGTCCTAGTTAATATGTGGTGTGCCTTCTGGAGGACATTTAGGATCATTTGACACACACTTATTATTTTTAGTAAGTCACTTGGGCATTGGGTCCAACCTTACTATTTATAGTAAGCCATTCTGATGAGTAGAGGAAGTAGTGGGTAACCTCATGGTGTTGACAAAATCAGTTAAATGTTGATATTTATGGAGTTATGATTTATTGAAAGGGTATTTAAATGATTTAAAAGAATACTTTATTTTATAAAGTATTGTGCCCAATCAAATAAAATATTAAAGTGATTCATAAGGTGGGAAAAGTAAATGAAATGAAATTCAAATACAAATTGAGAATTATAAAAGGGCATTTGAAGCTCATTTCATTCATTATTATTCATTCATTGTTGAAGAAGAAGAATTTGGCTAGGGGTTTTGTTGAAGACTAGAGAGTCTGAAAATATCAAGCTTTTTAAGGACATAGCCACTCAGGAAGAACAGCTTGCAGACAATTCCATTTCAAGAATTGTGCTTGTGCTTCAAAGAAATTATAGGAAAAGCTTCATAGCTAGGGTTTGAAAAATTTAACAAGAGTTCAATAATTTACTGAATATCGAAAAGGAAAGGGTTTGAAAATATTCATGTTGCATATGTTAAATATTGAATGCTTTTGCCAGGCGTGGGTTTAAATGATCAACATATTGCCTATGATGGGTGTGGTATTCCGAGCAATCATATTTTCCAAGCTTGCATTGCGTTTTGAGGTTAGACATGGGAGTCTATTGTTGTTGCAAACCATTTCATTATGAGTTGGGCGACTAGTAATGTTAGAAATTGAAGCTTGCTAAGGTGTGAGCTTGTTATGCTGGTTGCCATTCATTTATCTCTACAACTCTGTTTATTTTGTTGGCCTCGTCATTTGATTGCATTTTCCTATAGGGGACATGAGACTTATATAAGTGACTGGAGGTATTGTAGATTGTATTTTATGAGCACATATCTATTGCCATAAATTGAGTTTGGGACTGTGCAATCATCATTTCTAGGTCTACTTGTAACTGAGCTACTTCATGTATGTATATCAAACTAAAAAATTAGAATATTTTGTTGTCTTTGTGTTGTAAGCATTCCATTGTCAAACAATAAAATAGAGTGATTGTCAAATGAGAAATTAACGATTTGCATTGAATTTGATATAAATTTCTGATTAATATTGCTGCCATCTTGTTATTCTGGGAAGTATAGTACTTTAATGATTAAAAGTCAGTAATTTGTTGTTGTTCATGCAAGTATTGTTGTTACTGATTTTTGTGCAAATCTAGGCAATATAAGGCCCAAAATTAGAAGTATTATTTTTTCTTTTCATATTGTGAATACATAAACCAATGTCATTATCTTTGGGAAGTTCATCATGACAATTCTGGGTAGTTTTCTAAGTAGTTGCAATGCTAGTAATGAGTTCTGGGCAGTTCTAATGGTGTAATCAATCACTAATTGCACTTGGAAATAGGTTGGCTCAACTGTTGTTCACTGTTACTATCACTAAGTCTCTATTTACCACTCATCCATGTATTTTAGTTCATTATAATGCAAGAAGTTCAATGATGTACTAAGTTGGAAAATTAATCTGTATTGGGAAATCATCTTGTTTATCATGCTTCATGCTCAAACAATGTGAATATGCAAATCAATTTGTGAGTGCTTAATTGAAAAATAAAATATGTCAACTTAAGTGCTTTGGGATAATTATTATTCCATTTGGGGTGGAACATTACAATGGTATCATAGCACAATTTTCCTTCCATCTTGTTGGGTGAATAAAAAATATTTAGAGCTCATTTATTCTTGCCATCCCGTTGGGTCATTCAAAGTTTCAGTTTCAATTGTAAAACATGGCTTCATTGAGTGAAAAGGAGTTGGGAAAAAAACTTTGTATTATAGGAAATAAACTTGGACACTTGACCTCGTCAAAAGATGTTTGTCTCAACACTTTGAAAGAACTAGAAACTTGTTTATACATGGTTGATCAGTCACCTTATCAAATGTTGCAACTAGCTTTGACTCCAATAGTGCATTCTCTAGGTAAGTCAATGCTTATGATACATCATGATAAAGATGTGAGACTTGTAGTCAGTGGTTGCTTTAGTGAGATTATGAGGATTACAGCTCTTGAGGTTCCCTAAGGAGATGACATAATGAGAGAGATTTTGCAGCTAATTGTTGAGAGTTTCCATAGGTTGGATGATACTAGACAACCTTCTTTTGATAGGAGGGTAAGAATTTTAGAGACCATGGCTAAAGTTAGATCTTATGTGGTGATGTTTGATCTTAAATGTGATGATTTCATACTCTGAATGTTTCAGTGCTTCTTTGTCAAAATCATAAAATATCATGCAAGGAATGTTATAACAATAATGAAAACTATTTTGTCGTTGATTTTAGATGAGGAGGATAATATATCCAAGCAATTGTTATCTAACATGTTGGCCATTTGGAGGAAAGAGCAGGTTGTTTCACCCATAGCTCATGAATTATCAAAAGGGTTGGTTGAGCAGAAAATTGAGAAGATTAAATACCAGTTGACTAAAGAGGAATTTATTTCTTTGGGTTTACAATTTACAAGACCTCCTAAAATGAGCAAGAACCAAATGAGAAGAAAAAATATATTTTCTTCTTATGCAAAGGAATTCAGGAACCTAACCACCAATGCATGGATAAAAGGGTGAAAAAGCTTGAAGAAGAAAAGTCAATCACAAAAGAAGAGATGTGCAAAAGTTTTTATGTTGGTGATATAAAGATTGTATTTGATAAGCTTTGTGGGGTGGAAACGAATACTCATGTGGATAAAAGAATAGAACATTGTAATGATTCTAATGTGGCCCCATTACCCTTACAAGAAGAAACACATGAGGCATCTACACAGGAGGTGAATATGAGTCTCTTTGACATGGAGCATGTTGGTTTAGATAAACCTTATGGAAGAATGGATTTTATCCTACTCCTTTAGATGATCACAATGTCATCTCCCCTTTAATGCTTGAAGATTGCAAAGTATCTACAAATGATAAAGCTAGTTTTGATACAAATGAAGAGCACATGAAGATGGAAGAAGACACTAGAAATAGGTATGATGTAACTTCTAATTTTTTGTTTTATGACAACAGTCATACTACTGAGCATAACCATGAGATAGATGTTATGGCACATAAGGGGAATGATGTTGAGGAATCTTCTAATGTTGACACGCAAGGTGTGAGTGTCAAAAATGAGGAATGCATTATGGATTCATGCCACAAACATTCTAATTTTGTATATTAGACCTTGGAAGTGTGAAAAAGACACAATTTTTGTGTGATGGGTGGTTACAAAGAGCTAAGAAGGAAACGATATTGACTTCTCAAGAAAAATAATGTTTACAAGAGGTCAAAGAATGTTGCAGTCACATAGATCAAGCAAGACAATGAAGAGAAGCCTATCTTCAATCACTATTTCTTCCAAGGGAAGAAGACATAGAGGTGGAGTGTACAAAGGATGATCCCCTTGAGATGAGGAAGCAAGAGGAACGTGCATATGTGCATGAACAAGAGAAGAGTTATGATTCAGAAAATTCTGTTTGTGCACCTAATTTACATCTTGAGTTTCATGAGTTGCCTTTAGTTGAGATCCCATTAAAGGCTCAAGTCCTAATATTGGGTGGAATAGTTGATCACACACTTAGTGGATCAACCACTAATTTCATGACTACACATGTGGATGGAAACATGGGTGAGGCAGATTTGTATTGGTTTGTGAGCATTCATGGCGTACTTAATGAAATACAATTCACTCATGTTGTTGACTCGTTGGTAGAGTATGTAGCTGCTCTACTTCAGAAATTTGTGTTGTATGCCATGGAGATAATTGTAATTTATGGGCATACTTTGGAGGAAAAATAAAACCATGATACAAGCACTTGGAGTTTTCCTAATAAGGTTATTTAGAGTTTTTTGACAAAGTGTCCATATGAGAGACCATTAATTGTTACACCATTTTCGACACCTATGTGAGATACTCATCACATCCATGGGAGATTTGCAGAGTTTGGAGTTTGGTGTTGTGATGTTGGCACTTCGAGTTACCTCCATCTCCTCATGTTCGATGGATGTGCGGTTCTAGTGTGTTGGGATCTAGGTGGTGACATGTTTGGCATGTCAGTTCGGTTGGATTCTAATGTGTTGCTTCAACACTCTCAGCATGGTGAATATTATATCAGAGTGGCACAGTGGAAGCCAAGTGATGTGTATAGTAGACTTCCATTCTAGTTATGGGATCTAGGGATTCCTATGTATGGTAGATTGTCCTACATTGGAGTAGTTGCCTATAGTGATGTTGAGCATGGTTTAATCTCTACCCAGTGGATGCAGTGGATATGTTGTTGGGAATTCTACAAATTAATTTTGAATCCCAACATTTAGGTGACTTGCTAGGGTATCCAAGTGAGGATTGCTTGGGGAAAAGCAATCTTGGGGAGAGCAGGTTGTACTGTTCCTTTTTCCTAGGCATTGGTTAGATGCAGTGGTTAGTTTACCAACTGGTCCCCGTAGGCTAATAGGGTGTTCAGTGGACCCTTATGAGGGTAATCTTTGGCTCTTTAGCAGACTCTTTGGTGTTTATTTCAGTATTCTTTAGCTCAGTGTCCCAGTTAATTTGTGGTGTGCCTTTCAGAGGACATTCAGGACCATTTGACCCACACTTACTAATTTTAGTAAGTCACTTGGGCATTGGGTTCAACCTTACTATTTATAGTAAGCCATTTTGATGAGTAGAGGAAGTAGCAGGTAACCTCATGGTTGACAGAATCAGTTAAATGTTGATATTTATGGAGTTATGATTTATTAATTATTATTAAAGTGTTAACTTTGATAATAATTAAATATTAAGTGAATATCATTAATGATGTTAATGACTTATATTATATGATTTTACTATATCAAGGTCAATTAAATAAGTCATAAAAGGGGACTTAATTAAAAGGGGATTTAAATGATTTAAAAGAATACTTTATTTTATAAAGTATTGCCCAAGTAAATAAAATATTAAAGGGAGTCGTAAGGCGAGAAAAGTAAATGAAATGAAAGTTCATTAAATCAAATGAAAATCAAATGCAAATTGAGAGTTATAAAAGGGCATTTGAAGCTCATTTCATTCATTATTATTCATTCATTATTGAAGAAGAGGAATTTGGTTAAGGGTTTTGCTGAAGACTGGAGAGTCTGAAAATCTCAATATTTTTGAGGACGTAGCCCCTTAGGAAGAACAACTTGTAGACAATTCCATTTCAGGGATTGTGCTTGTGCTTCAAAGAAATTTTAGGAAAAGCTTCACAGCTAGGGTTTGAAGAATTTATCAAGAGTTCGATAATTTATTGAATATCGAAAAGGAAATTGTTTGAAAATATTCATGTTGCATATGTTAAATATTGAATGCTTTTTCCAGGCATGGGTTTAAATGATTGGCATATTGTATGTGATGGGCATGGGATTTTGAGCAATCATATTTTCCAAGTCTGTATTGCATTTTGAGGTTAGACATGGGAGTCTATTGCTGTTGGAAACCATTTCATTATGAGTTGGGCAACTGGTAATGTCATAAATTGAAGCTTGCTAAGGCATGAGTTTGTTATGTTGGTTGCCATTCATTTATCTATGCAACTCTATTTTTTTTTTGGCCCCGTCATCTAATTGCATTTTCCTATAGGGGACGTGAGACTTCTACAAGTGATTGGAGGCATTGTAGATTGTATTTTCTGAGCACATATCTACTGCCATAAACTGAGTTTGGGATTGTGCAATCATCATTTCCAGGTCTTCTTGTAACTGAGCTACTTCATGTATGTATATCAAACTGAAAAATCAGAATATTCTGTTATCTTTGAGTTGTAAGAATTTCATTGTCAAACTATAATAGAGTGATTATCAAATAAGAATTTATTGATGTGCATTGAATTTGATATAAATTTCTAAGTAATATTGTTGCCATCTTGTTATTCTAGGAAGTACAATAATTTAATGATTAAAAGTCGGTAATTTGTTGCTGTTCATGCAAGCATTGTTGTTACTGAGTTTTGTGCAAATATGGGCAATATAAGGCCCAAAATCAGAATTATTGTTTTTGCTTTTCATACTGTGAATACATACACTAGTGTTATTATCTCTAGGAAGTTCATCATGACAATTCTGGATTATTTTCTGAGCAGTTACAATGCTAGTAATGAGTTATGGTCAGTTCTAATGGTGTAATCAATCAATACTTGCACTTAGAAATAGGTTGGCTCAACTACTATTCACTATTACAGTCACCGATTCTATATTTACCACTCATCCATGTATTGTTTTTCATTATAATGCAAGAAGTTTAGTGATATACATAGTTAGCAAATGAATGTATTGGGAAATCATCTTGTTTATCATGCTTCATTTCATGCTTAGATAGTGTGAATATGCAAATCAATTTGTGGGTGCTTAATTGACAAGTGAAATATGTCAACTTAAGTGCTTTGGGAAAATTATTGTTCCATTTGGGGAGGAACATTACAGTAACAATGGCATTTGAGCAACAAGCCGATGTAGGAATGAAGTATGAAGTTGATAGAAGCAAGAGAGAGTGGTCAAGAAGCAAGCAAGAGTGATCAAATGAAGAGACCGCTTGATAGAGTTCAAGAATGATGTTCAAAAGGCCAATTTGGAGGCAAAAAGGTCATTCTCGATGGTCAAGATTTGAAGAGGGACATTACATTCATAGTTGAAAGATAATCATAATGCCTCTAATGTTCCCTGACCCGAGAATCCTATTAGGATGGAAGCACAACACACAGACTTCCATGTAGCGCACAGGCGCCCCTGATAGAAATTCCCTCACCAATGCAAAACGATAAGGACACGTGGAAAAAGCTAGGAAAATGTGGCAGGTTTTTGCATTATTGAACTTGTAAAGCTAAAATGAGGGTAAATTAATGGGAATTTGCATGGGGTGCAAATTTATGCCATTACAGTTAGGTAATCCATTCCCATTTGAGCATACAAATATCTTATCATTCATTTAGCAAATATAGAACACTTGATTGTAGAACATCCAATTTGATAATACCAACATAGGCCCCTTATAAATGATCACATAGATCACTAAAAATTTCAATAAAGTCAAGACTTGGCTTAAAAGGAACCTTGGAGTTGTTCTTCCAACTTTTCAGAAGTATAATGTTATCTTGAATTTGTTTACGAATATTCTCACCCAATTCATACTAGTTATGTATTAAATTTGGCAACAACCCCTATACCACTGTAACTCCTTACCTTTTAAATTTTAGGACATAATGCATCAATACCCAGGTCATTTGATCCATTTCCTACATAACCCCATGATAGAAAAGCATGCATACAAGCTTACAAAATAACCATATGCAAAGATCAAACTGACAAGCCACAAGATAAAACAAAATATACCTTGGGAAAACCCTCAAGAGGGAAATCCCAGCCTCCAAAAGCATCCATACTCCATCTATTATTTAACAAATAAATAATACATGCGCTTACAAAGTTATAATGAATACTTCTAAAACATCAAGCCTAGCCTCTCCAATGTATCTTCCATGTGTCCAAGCATGAATCCACACATCCTATGCCATGCTTCGCATATGCACTCATCAGAAAGACTCAATAATATGACATCCCACTCACCTAACCAACCTTAACCACTAATCATGTGCTTTCTTATATAAACTTAAGCTCACACAAATATTGTAACCAAGTGGTAATATAAAACCATGTGCCACAAACCATGTGAACATAAAACCATTGACCCCTCATTTAATATTGGGTACTAGTTTGAACATTATTAAATATTTCCCAAATATTAAATCAATATCCTATGTCTCCCACACAAAAAAAATAACTCAATGTTATAATACAACTTTATAAGTGGCCCTAAATAATTACCTAATATGGCTAAACACACCTCCTAGGTGCACCACACTAAATAATTATTTAATTACAACATTATAATAAATCAATATTATGCAATGGTGTACAACACCAAATCCGAACATTCTCCCACTTGTTGTATACATTATATAAGGGTCAATCAATCAAATACATCATCATATCCATACATGAAACCACATGAATCTCCAATATGCTCTCATGCTCCATCAAGTTACCTGTAATAAAACCAAAGTGACCACCATCTCAAGAAAGAACTCCTCTCATCCTTCAACATACCATCTATGGAAGAAAAGGAACAAGCCAAGGTGAAGATGCACTAATCCAAAGAACACAAGCATCAAATCCAAGTGATAATAAAGGATCCATGCTACTATTAAAGGTAAAAAATCCACATGATTGGAAATAATATCCACAACACATGCTAATGCATCCAACCATCCATACCTCCTAGGTATCAACAACATCAATAAACTCATGCCAAAAAAATATGTAATCCATAAACTGCAATCACAAGTCCCATGTATCAAACTTGTTAATGAAGAACATAAATATCCAAGAACTCCCACTACATGGGTAATGTCTAATATGAAAATAACTCAAGGCATATCAACTCTACCAATCAACACTCATATCAAGGTGTGATAAATGATCAAAAAGCATGAAGAACCAAGGACAATCATAATAATCCACACATGCAACACAAACAACTGCATAGTCTCTCACAACATGTCACCATTATCCTCCTAAATCATATAAACATGAACCTCCAAGAAGGAACCATAGAATGAAGAGAGAAAATTTATAAACCATAACATGTCCTTCTACAAACACCTCAAAGTGCTAATTTTTGTCAAGTATGATCTCCTTACAACCCCAAATGAAAAGCCTCAACACACCCAACCACTTAATCTCATAGATCAAATGCAACATATGTATAATGTAATATCAATATGGATGTAACCCTCTCTAACTAAGGAAGATAAAACTCAAAATATCCATTCCCAAATTAGGAAATCAACACAATAACATCTCCTAAAACTCCTCATCAACAAATGATAACATAAATAAACACATATGCACAAGGAGATAACCATGCCAAATATTCCTCAAAATGAATCCTCCAGAACCAACTATCCATAGCTCAAGATCTATATCTATGAAAGACAAAGCATAAAAACATAACATATTTGAAAGAAAGAATGGGAAAATACCTCTCAGTTGATAAACTACCAAGCAGACCAAAAGTGAGGAATGAGAATGTTCCTCCAAGATAACCAAGTCATCATGACTCACTCCAAGAACAATCTCCTCTATAGGTCCATGATGAACTCACATCTATATCCAAGTGAAGGTTCCTTAGACTTCCTACTAAAAGATCTAAAGGGTAACTATCTCAAGCAAATTTCTCTAATCTTAAGATAACTCCAACCTCACCTAAGTCTCCAAGTATGCATGACCACTTGAAATTGATCAATCCATACTAATATTCAAATATACTATAACACCCTCATGAAGCTCCCAAGCAAATGACCAATGTACTCAAATACCAAGAGAACCTATCAAGACCATTGTCAAAGCTCCAACAGTAGAATCAGGAACCCAAACATGGCATCATGATCTAACCATCTCCTCCTAGGAGATCACATGCACCAATACACACATCCTAATCTTAAGAGAACTCATATAATGTCAACACTCAAACTAGTATCCAAAGTAAACCATGACACAATACCAAAAACACTCTAAACCAAGAATCAACATCTCCAATCACATGAAGGTAACCATATCCTAACAGTGAGCCTATAACTGTGAACAATTTTTTTTGCAATAATAAAATCTAAGAGCTCCTCCAAGACATCCATAAACACTAAAGAAGATCATCCATCACATATTATGAATCCACATCACTTCCCTCAACTCCCATTGAACCATGATATTGAGCTACATGTGACGTTGTGACAACCATCTCCTAAATGAAGATCATCTAGGTCCACACACACACAATTGAAATACCAATAATACCAAGTAGAACTAAGATCTCCAAGCCAAGAAGATACAACTACCATCAAAACATTAGGAATAAATCCTACACTACCAAATCATCAATGTCAAAATCTCCCACTAAAATGTGTAACCAATGAAATGTAACCAAGCTATCATGACATCATGATAAAACCACATATCCCAATCACTAACTATCCAGGACCTCTAATCATCCATCTTCTCATCTCAAAACAACATACTAATGCACAAATGACCACATAAAAGTCCAATTAACAAAGTTTGCATCAACACTAAATCAATCTTGTGGATATAGACAATCCACATCCAAGTCATCCCATTGCAAGAAAATATGTAGCTAATCCACAACTTGCATAACTTGAATATCCCAAACAAAAAATCATGCAAACTCATTATCACATTAGTAATCTACAAATCAAGATATCAAAGAAGATAATCTTACAAACATCAAGACTCAAACACCAAATCAACCACATATATGATTTTTAAAATAGGTCCAAAAATGAATAATTATATAGTCAAGGAACCAATCAAGCATCATGGAGATGATAACAACCTCCTAACACCAAACCAAACTACCACGAAACAACCACATATATGATCATGTCGTGCCAATACTCAAATGTACCTATGTATCCATGACACCATAATCATCACCAATGATGTACCTACATTTAACTCTCACCAACATGAGACTCCAAGTCTCCACATGTGTCAACCCATGTCCTCAAACCATAAGACAACCTGTGTAATTGTCACCATAAAATTCCAACTTTGAAAAACACTTGTAAACCTATACTAGGAAGTAACAAACTGAAAATAAACTATATTATCATAAATATCATATAAAAACATGTACTCCCTCAAGGTTCACCTCTTGACTCATTCAGATGCTCACACAATCACAACCCAAATCTCAGGTGCCTACAAGTGATCAAATAAGTACAATCCTCTCTCTATAATACAAATTAAAAATATACCCAATCCATTGTGTAGTACACTGCACATGCTCTCCAATGCCTATTAAAATCAAAAAAATGATTTCATATGCAAAATTTATGACCAAAACCATGTAATCGAACATCTGAATTCTAGGCCCCAAAAACTAATGAAAGAAGAAAAATAATGGAACCAAACTTGTAACATTGTGTAGTTCTTGGAGAGCTTTTTATCAACTATTGGAAGTTAAAAATTTGACATCTTGGGTGAAAGTTATGCCCATTTAAAAAAAAACATCTCCAATTTTCCATATGGGTGGTTGGTTGACAACCCTTGGGTGGTCGACTGATGGCCCCATCAACATCGGCGATGATGCTATGGCAGTGGATTTTAAAATGGTTTTAAATGGGAAACATTTTAATTTTTCCCAGCCTTGCGATTTGTGGCAGGTGGTTCCCCACCTAACCTAGGGCCACAACAAGGGGGATAAGCCTATGTTGGCTTGACATTGTTGAACAAGAATTATTGGAGTCACCATGTGCTTTTAGAATGATATAAGGCTCGTTAAACCTGTCCCATCGGGCATACCAGAAATTGTTATCATTCTAAGACTGCACCTTAGAAACTCGAAGCCTCTATCTTAGATGCAAAAATGGAGTTATGCTTCAGTGTAGGACTTTCAAGATATATATAACTCTGCATAGAGGGTTGGTTCCCTTTGAAACTAGGCTTGATTCACTCTCAAGGACCTAATCCTAATGCTAAGTTATTGATTAAGATGAAAAGAGGAAAATAAATGTTTAAGAATGAAGTGATGGTGATGCACCAATGATAGGACAAACCTTGGACCTACTTATCAAGCATAACACAACCTAAAGGATTTGATTTACATTCACACAAACTCATGGAATATTATCACAAAGTCTAGGAAAAGAAAGGTGAAATTAAAAAAGTGATTGATATCCACAAGAGAAACCTACAATTCTTCAAGAAAAAATAATGGAACCATATAAGAGAAAGGAAATAATTAGTTCTTGATATATAAGAATATTAATTGATTGTGCACAAGAGAAATAAGGAAGGTATATTCAAAAAGAGGAGTTCAACTACCTCTTCAATGATTTTGTTGGATTCACCTTCTTCTAGGCATAAGGGACAAACATACCTATTTCTCTCATTAAAGCTCTTTGATAATCTCAATTGATGTTTTGGAGTAATTAACCATATCTTCTTCACCTCCAACTGTAATACTCGCCCAAACCTCATGATGCCACTAGAATTCAATATTTTGGTGACCTCCATGCACTACTTGCCTACTAATGTGAGTGAAACTCAACTATTTGACACCTTTCACTTCCCTCCAAAATAAATACCCTAGATCATTGAGTATATCCAAGAATAAATGCATTTATCTGGGAGAATTGGTCTATAGTAATGGCAAGTAAGTGGGAGTGGATGGAGGAGAAACATGACATGCTCAACATTTACAATAGTTTAAACTAATTTGACTTTATGCTTGGAATCCACTATATATTTCTACACTTTAAACCTTTATTTATCACCATTGATTCAACATTCTTTACTTTGATCAGGCTCCCCTCCATATTTTGATGTTTGGAAGGAATTTTTGCATCAAGGAGTGAATATGTTAAAACTTTGACATCCTCAAAAATTACATATTTTTCATATTATGTTATTATTGGACCTCATATAATTCTCAAGCTTTTGACAATCATAGGACTTCTAGAGGGAAAACCTCCAACACAATACAATATTCCATAGAACCTTGACAAACATTAGCAATATTTCCTTTTATTTGATTGTAGGACTCACTTTGATTTTTCTACACTTGAGACATAGTCAAGAATAACACTGACACTTTAATAAACAATATAATATACTTAATATACTGGGCTTCCACACTATTGTTATGTTGTTTGCAAACATCAAGCCATTGTACATGGGTAGGACTTACCATCGAGCCCTGACAAAACCCAATGCCTCACTATACAAATTTGTCATCCCCCCTCTATGCATCATACCTATCTACCTTTAGATACCAATGAGAATACTACATAATACTACAACAAGCCAATATAATCCACCGCTATCTCTTGCATATTGATAATCTCTTGCATGTTAGGAATCTCTGTATTTACCTACATTTGGGACAAAGTAAATATTACTTTGAAATTTAGATGAGAGACTTAGAGGGGAAAAGTGGACTTTTTTGGTTGAGAGTACATATACCACATGGCAAGGATTGGATTGTTAGGGAATCAAAGGTGATAGGGAAGTCATGCTTGAGGATATTTGAGATGGGGGAAGACTAAAAGAAGAACTTCGATATGAACAAGGCGTCAATATTTTGAGATTGGGGAGTTAGGAAAAAGATTAACTTGGTATCGAGTCAAGGAAATGACTTAAATTTTGACTTTAATAGGTTATATAAAGCAATTGGTGAAGTTTCAAACTTTCAAGGGTTAGTGGAAATGGGTACTCAATTAAGGGCAAGGCCAAAAGTCTTACCTTACGATACTTAGTAACATTTTTGGAGTCCAAGATATCAGAGCTCAAGAAGTAGAGATGAAGGGGAATGGTACCAAGGAATGGGATGGATGAGTAAGTTTGAAAGTTTGATTAATACAAATGACTTAGAATTTTAATAGACTTTCAGGATTCAAGGCTTGAAATGCCAAAGGAATGGTATCGAGGGATGGGAAACTTTGACTTTGAAAAAAACACTTAAATGAAATTTTAATAAGGACTTAAATGGGTTGTCAAGATTAGTAGGGAAGGTATGTAGGTATGGACAACCCCAAAAGTTTGAAAGGCCTATAGACACACCAAACACCATGGAAAGCACCAAAATAAGCCCAGACTTATACTTTTTATGGATTCTTACATATTTTGATACTTAGAGGACCCATTTAGGATGTCTAAAGTCATTTATTAACAATGGTCAAATATGAATAAGGCACAAAAAAAGGAAGGGTCAACAAGGCATAATTTATGATAATATTAACAAAGTTACAAAATTAACTAAATTAGGGATATGCAATACATCTTTAAGAATTTTTTTCCCTTTCATAAGTAAAAATTATTTTTACCTCCCCTTGGCCCACAATCTTCCATGTTTTGTTATCCTTGAGTAAAACTTCCTCACTATCATAAAATCAATATGTTGTAAACCATTCCTTGTGATGAGCCATGCGGTAGGATGCATTTGAATCTATCAACCAAGAGTCATCATAAGTTATACTAGTAGAAATAACAAAAAAGAAGAAGAAGGTAAATTCATCATCAAATGATTTATCTGTAAAGGAATCATCATTATTTTTCTTTTATTTGTACATTCCTTTTTGAGATGCCCCCATTTTCTATAGTTTGAACATCTTAATCTACTCTTACCAGGTGTTTTAGACCTTCCCTTAGAATTAGAACAATACTTAGAATTATCCTTATCACCCTTCTTCTCTTTATCTCTTTTAAATTTTTTTCACACATGTAACACATCCTTATACCCTTCCAAAGTCCTCATTTCCTCGAAGAGTAGGGTGGAAATGAAGACATCTAGTTTTGGATCATTTTTAAAAGAACCTCTGATTGCAAGGATAAAATTATCATAAGATTTAGGTAATAAACATAACAATAAAATATATTTAGTTACCTCATTTATATTTACATCAATTCATTGTATTTTTTTAAGAATATTCCATTTAAATATTATATTAACAACATAAAAATAGTTCAATATTCATAAAAAAGGTTAGGATGGTGGAAAGGCACACCCACAAAGTTCAACAAGATAGTGTCCTAAATGAAGAAAAAAATAAACAAAGGGAAAAACCCAAAGAGCATTAAGCAATTAATGCAATGCTAGTATAGAGCGGATCATGATCATCAAGCTTTTCCCACATAATCAAGGGCAACATCGTCAATTGACTCCCAACTAGTGAGAGAACTACTTTCTTCTTTAGGATTCTACTTGGCAGGTGGTTGTGAATGAATTTAAGAAATGATGAGTTGTAGATGAGGGTTTTACCTAAGTTAGGCTAGCCAACTCCTCCACGCCTGCTCCCATGCTGCCACAATAATGGGTTACACTTTTTGGGACATCCTAATTTTTGCCTGAAATCACATATTTTTAGAGAATACAATGATTTAAGACTTTAAAGGTTCCATTTAAATGGTTTTAATTAAAGAGGGATTGATCAAACCCCCTTGGATAGAACCTTGTTAGATTTAAACCATACCTATAATCAAGTCTCCTCTACACCTATCAAAATGCTAATAAAAAACCACTTTTGATTTAGCTTTTGGGTGATCAAATGAATTCATTTAAAATTTATGTTTTGTAAGCATGTAGCCCTTATTATAAGCTTCCCAAAAAGTATAATTTTAAATATGTTTAATTTGATTATTATATTTATTTTTTATTTCTTGTGAATATAGGATTTTCAATAAATGTCAAGTTCTTTGTTTCACACATATGAAAAAATAGAAAAATAGAGAATTTTTTTATAAAAAATACATGTGCACTAGGTATTGATGTCCTTATTCCAACAAAATAAGAATACGTTAATTCAAATGAATACAAAAAAAGTTATGTAGCCGAAGTACACCTCTGTCCAAATTATAGTTACTTTGACTTGGAAAATTAATAAAAAAAAATATATGTAACAAAAAATTATGAAAAAATATTCATGCATTAGATATTGGTCTGAAAAATTTTTATTTTAAAAATTAGAATTGTATCTTGTCTATAAAAAAAAAAATGTGGTCTGAAGTAAACATCACTTTTTAAAAATGTTGATTAGTAGAAAAAATAAGTTATTAAAAATTACATAAAATGTTTCACAATTTATTTTTATTTAAAAATAAATAAAATAACTAGAATCTACACAAAAGATTTAACAAATAACTAGTTTGATTCATCTTCAAATTCTTAATGGTTTAGTTGCTATAGGTGTAAGAAAGTGAATATTTGGTGAAAAGTCCTGATTTTAATGTCAAGTTTGGCCAAAAACTGTAACCCATTATTGTGGGATCACCTGCGGCCTAGGAGTGGAAGAGTGTTACCTAGAGTGATAGGGCCATCTTCCATAGGAAACAAAACCCCTGAAATTCTAGGATGGAAGAGCATGGGAGTGAGAGCCTCGATCACCATGGTCACACATGGAAGAATGGTTATGCCCATGCTGATGACCTTTAGGAGAGGTAGAGTCAAGAAACACCTTGACCATTATGTAGGGGGAATTGGCCCAATGGTCCAAAAAATCTTGAAGGTGAGCAACCTCCAATGCAAATTTATGATATTGCACTTGGATCTACACAAGAACATGAGAACAAAAGATAGCTCTAGTGTACAAAGGGAAGTACTTATCAACAAAAAACTATGTAAAGAGAGCAACATTCCTATCCAACCATATGTTGAAAATAATTTCCACCTTGAAAGCATGTCAAATTTGGGTATATTTGGTTGGTAATATATGCTAATCTCCCAATAAAACCATGTACCAAGAATTAGATTAACTGAATTCAAGTGTTCTATGACTAAGTCCCCATCCTTCATCTTAAGAAAATATAACTTTTTTTTTATAAATAACTTGTTAATGAGACTCTTAGTTTGATATATCCTTTATATTTTATAACTAATTGTAATTGACTCAAGATAAGATTAAATGAATTCAAGTGTTCTACAACTAAGTCCTCATTCTTCATCTTAAGAAAATATAACTTTATTTTCATAAATTAATTGTTAACAAGACTCTTAGTTTGATATCTCTCTCTCATATTCTATTCCATAATTTATATGCAACAATATGACTAGAAAAATTCAATAAAATGTAATCAAATAAAGACAAACGAATAGTGCCACATATTTTTTAACTACTTTTTACCCATTCTTTATCTAACATATTTTTTGGCTTATTCTCATTCTTCATGAAAATACATCAATCTTTTTCTTCCAAGAGATTTTCCATATTTAGCTTCCAAAGCTCATACCATGTACCATTGAACTTTTCAATCTCTAACTTGAAACCACAAGAAAAGACAACAAACTCCTACTACAAAAAAAATCTAATCACACACTCAAAGAAAGACACCCCTCTCTATAATCAAACCAACCATGATTGTGATATTAAATATAGAAACATGATATAACTTACATATAAAATCATGTTGCAAATTCAAAGCATCTAAGTACATAAACAATGATAAATCATAAATAAAAATGAAATAACTATAAAAGAGCTATAAATTGTAACACAAGATATACACAAATAAACTTTTATGAGAAAAAAATCCACACCTAAAGAAAAATAAAGCTTGTATTAATCCTTCAAAAGAGTTACACCAATACAAATTCTCCCTCTAAATTTTTGTAGACTTTATTACTTCTACAACCAACAAAATAACTTGTTCTTTCTCCTACTCCAAACTCCAATAAATTTCAAGACTTTTCTCATGAACTTGGATTCCCACCTTCATTACAAGACAAAAACAGCCCACTAGAAGATAAAATAAAAATTCTTATGTTCAAAAATGCTACCCACTTCTTACACAGTTAAAGATGCTTTCTTACACTTCTTACATGCCAGATATTTTTTACACCACTATAGATAGTGATATTTTTTTTCACTTTATGCTAGGTGTCCAAAGGTGCCACCATAGGCCAAATTAAAATTTCCCACTCAATACAACCTTGCAAAGAATATTCTATAATCTTATAAGATAATATTTAATTATACAAATGTTTCTTCTCAAGTGGGACATCCAAGTTCCCCTTCCATGATTTTTGGAGTGACATGAAATAATCGACTATTAAAATATTAAGTTAAGATACTTAGTCATATGATTGCAAGGTTAATTCCACCAATACTAACAAATATTCTACCATTCAATTTGATAATGAACCCTCTCATCCTATCAATCATCTCCATGTTGAATAAATATTGAAAATAAGTTGTTGCTAAGTTATTTATGTACTTGAGCTAGATGTCTTTGTAGGCTTTACAATCCAAAATAATGTATTTTTCTTTTGTTTCAACTATCCCAACTGTACAAAAGAAACATACCCCCTCTTTCCATACCTCTTTTGGACTTTTCCATCTACTTGTTTGACATTGAAGATGATGTGAGTTAGTCTTCAACTAATCAATAATAATATTTGATCTCTAAGGGACATTGGCCTCTAAATAGGCCTTTTGTTGAAATTTCAAAGGGGTTAAATTCCTCAAGGTAATATTTCTTCTTCTTTTAAACGTCCTTTCCCACATAGATTTGTGAAACATATCTACAACAAATGTGTTTATTTATTTACAATCATTGAGAAAAACATTCAATTGAATGCTCCATTTGTTCATCAACCAATTTTTTTGCTTCATCCACAACTTCTTTATTTCACTTAGGACATCTTTCAAGACAACATAAAAAAAAAATTGCTTCTATTTGCTTATTTTTTTAGATATCTAAAAAATGCACCATAACAATGTCTTCAAATGAACTACACTTGTTTCAACTAGAAGAATCTTGTAGGGAATTGATGTTTTTAACTTGAATTTGCTTATGATCACACACTTTTAAATTCTCTCTATCTACATCCATTTAGTGTCTAAAGGGTTGCTCGCCTATATTTCACATCCATAAAGCACCATCAAAATTACTAATAGCCAAAATAGAGTTTGAATAATTTTCCAATCCCATAACTTTGCTTCTTTGCATCTATTTTGAAGGGAAAAAAATACTCTATCTTCCCAAAATTCTTTTCCTTTAGCAAGTTTCTCAATTATTTTTTATTAGCGTAAAATAAGTTTTGCTAGGACTTGAAACCCAAACCAGGTTTTGATGGGGTCTTGGTGTTGAAAATGAAGGTGAAAATGTAGCTTAAAACTTGTAAACCTATGTGACTGTAGATTTAATTAAGTGTTCTTTGTCACAATTCTTTGTGTATGATTATCTGTTTAGATCAATTTTACCAATTGTAGAAAGAGACAAAAGATTGTAGAAGAATGAGACAAGAAGATAGAAGTGACACAACATATACATGGAGAAACCCTTTCAGGAAAAAACTCCACCAGAATCAATAGCGCTTGTATTATTTAACCTTAGAACAAGATTACAATAATACTATATCAATCCTTGATTGATATGCTTTCTTTCCTTCAACAATCCTTCTTCACAACCTGCACAAAACTCTCATAAATTTTTTGTAGCACAAGCTATCCATGCATTCCATGTGACCAAGCATGAATCCACACATCCCATGCCATGCTTCAAACCCTCACACATGCACAAGCTCAACCTGCTAACCTGCAATCAACTCTGATGCAATTGCTGCAATAAATAGACAATTAATGAGCATGTAAACTCATAAGAGTTATCAAATACAAGATCATAAAGCTCCTCACAAGAAACCACACCTAGATTGTGCAAGTAGAGTTCCACACTATAACATAAAGTCAAAACCAAAGTCTCCTCAATTTAGGCGCCCCAAATTGAACACTTAACTGATTGTTGGTCAAGAAAATATCTTGCAAGCATCACCTCAAAGTTGGCACCCACGAATGGGCCCACTTAACTAAGCCTTGTAAATATCTTCTCATGCAAAAGGTGTTAACTCAAGGATGCCAACTTGGGCGCCCAAGGTGGGTCCAAGTCAATCTTAGTTAATTGAAACATATCTCTCCACCAATTCATGCAAACACGATGCATGATTGATCATCCCCACTCTACTGAATGTATCCACCTATTATCTGTCATGCAACTGAAGTCATTAGTCATGCAAATCAAGTCAATTGAAGTCAACTAGCATTTAACTCAAACTAACTACATGTAACTGAAGATAACTGAACCATAATTGAACTAAACTGAACTGAATTGAACTGAACTCCACTCATGTAAATACAAATCCCTAATTTTTAGGATCTTTACATGCATTACTGAAGTGTTATCTATCCTCCAAACAGTTAACTTAAGCAAGGTGGGTTCTGCCTTCCATGTGGGCACCCCATGTTCTCCTATTTTGTAGGAGCTCTTCTTGGGAATCCCCACATGTTCCTATCATTTAGGAATAATTACAAATGTCAATATACATGTTCATTTCATTCAAATTTAATCTCTTTCTAATCCTAGTGTTGGGGAACACTTTCCAAGGACTTAGGAGATACATGAAATATGTTAGGATTGCAATTAAATGACATCCTATTCCCAACATTCTCCCACTTGACATTATACATTGTAATTATTATAAATAAGGAATCATTATTATAAATCAAATACAAGACTCAAGGCCAATGGCCTTCCTGCACCAAGAGAACTTATCTGCAACATTGATCAAAGTGTCAACTTTCTCAATCAATACCTTTCCCAAGTCTCTGTAACCAAACTATCATAGGTAGAACTTCATGCTATCAACATAACAACCCAAATCTGCAAACAAGTCCCTGTATATCCACCATCCTGCAAAATAATACTTTAAGGTAATAACACACATAAACATGCGATAAAAAACCTTTGAAGTAACTCACTGTAGTAAAGTGTAACTAGTCCAAGAGAGGTGCCCCTCTCATACATAACACATATACCTTTTGGAACTCCCACTACACAGGAATGTCAAATCTGAAAACAAGATCACAACATTAACAAGTCCTCCTATAGCACTTCACATAGAGGATGTGGTTAACTCCTGTATCATAGTGTCAAAGAAGCATACAATGATATGCAAAATACATATCTCATAACACAAGAACCTTCAAGAAGAAGACAATATTCCCACAAAGAGAGAACCTACAAATCCAACCATGTTCTTATACCACACTAACATGTGCCAAACTGTGTAAAGTAAGATCTCCTTCAACACTCCCAAACTGAAAGGATATCAACATCTAACCATTCAACTTATAATGAAACATGATAGAACTTAGATGTAAACCTCTCACAAAAAGTAGATCAAACTTAGCCAAACATTCCCACAAAAAAAGGGAATAAGCCCAAAGCCACTAACTATCTTCCGTACCTCTCCTACCCAATTCCTCAGAACTAACTCAAGTTCAAGATTGTAAGGAGAACACTAGAAATACATAAAATCATGCATCTACTTCTCAATAATCCCTCATAACTCAATTTTCAAGACTAATGCATAAGAGAAGACAAGATACATATAAATAATGCATCTAATAATTAGGCAGGAAACACCTCTTAGATCATTTACCTGTCGAGTAGACCAAGAGTGGGATACAAGATTGTCCTGTGCATACAACACCAATCAATATAGGCTTTCAATAAATACAACTTTCTCATTAGGTCTATGATGGACTCACATCCATTTCCAGGTGTAGGCTCCTTGGTCTTTATTGTTGAATTTTTTTTTATAACAAGTAACCATTCCAACACATATCTCTTAACATAAGAAATATTCAGCCTAACCCAACTCTCTCTAGTATCCATGAGCACCCACCAATCAATCCATCCCAACTTCAAATGCAACCTGCATAATCATGAAGCTCCAAGCAAATGATTAATACTCAAACCAAAGAGAACTACATCCTCTCCAAAGGAAGAACAATAACACCTTTACCAAACATTGTAAGGGTCCTCCATGAAACAAGATGTTAAAACCTCTTCAAATTACATAAAGATAACCATTTCCTACCAAAGCTCCCACTGAACTGTGATACCGAGCTATACATGGCAACAAGATAAACATCAAACCATCACTGCGAAAAACTCCCACTGAAACATGTAACCAAGCTATCCATGACATCGTGATAACCAACTCCTAAATGAAGATCATCCATGGTCTCAACACAATCAAAGAATCTTCTATTAATGACACAACTCCCAAAAGGTCAAGAAAACCATAATCTCTAAACCAAGAAGATTAAAACACACTTCTTTTACAAATCTGTAATAACACAATAGTACAAGCTCCCACTACAACCAAAAAACCTTCAAAATTTTAAGAGAAAGGCATCCCAAACTCTACCCAACTATTAGCTCTGATACCAAATGTTGAAAATGAAGGTGAAATTGTAGCTTAAAACTTGTAAACCTATGTGACTGTATATTTAATTAAGTGTTCTTTGTTACAATTCTTTGTGTATGACTATCTGTTTAGATCAATTTTACCAATTGTATAAAGAGACAAAAGATTGTAGAAGAATGGGATAAGAAGATATAAGTGACACAACATATACGTGGAGAATCCCTTTCAGGAAAAAACTCCACCAGAATCAATAGTGCTTGTATTATTTAACCTTAGAACAAGATTACAATAATACTGTATCAATCCTTGATTGATATGCTTCCTTGCCTTCAACAATCCTTCTTCACAACCTGCACAAAACTCTCATACACTTTCTACAACACAAGCTATCCATGCATTCCATGTGACCAAGCATGAATCCACACATCCCATGCCATGCTTCAAACCCTCACACATGCACAAGCTCAACCTGTTAACCTGCAATCAACTCCGATGCAATTGCTGCAATAAATAGACAATTAATGAGCATGTAAACTCATAAGAGTTATCAAATACAAGAGAATAAAGCTCCTCACAAAAAACCACACCTAGATTTTCCAAGTAGAGTTCCACACTGTAACATGAAGTCAAAACCAAAGTCTCAATTTAGGCGCCCCAAACTGAACACTTAACTGATCGTTGGTCAATAAAATATCTTACAAGCATCACCTCAAAGTTGGCACCCAAGAATGGGCCCACTTAACTAAGCCTTGTAAATATCTTCTCATGCAAAAGGTGTTAACTCAAAGATGCCAACTTGGGCACCCAAGGTGGGTCCAAGTCAATCTTAGTTAACTGAAACATATCTCCACCAATTCATGCAAACACTATGCATGATTGATCATCCCCACTTGATTGAATGTATCCACCTGTTATCTGTCATGCAACTAAAGTCATTAGTCATGCAACTAAAGTCAACTGAAGTCAACTAGCATTCAACTCAAACTAACTACATGCAACTGAAGATAATTGAACTATAATTGAACTAAATTGAACTGAATTGAACTGAACTCCACTCATGTAAATATAAATCCCTAAGTTGTAGGATCTTTACATGCATTACTGAAGTGTTATCTATCCTCCAAACAGTTAACTTAAGCAAGGTGGGTTCTGCCTTCCATGTGGGTGCCCCATGTTCTCCTATTTTGTAGGAGCTCTTCTTGGGCATCCCCACATGTTCCTATCATTTAGGAATAATTACAAATGTCAATATACATGTTCATTTCATTCAAATTTAATCTCTTTCCAATCCTAGTGTTGGGGAACACTTTCCAAGGACTTAGGAGATACATGAAATATGTTAGGATTGCAATTAAATGGCATCCTATTCCCAACACCTGGAACCCATTACAAATAGGTTTTGAAGGGACCTGAAACCCATACACAAAAAAACATGCTACTAGACAGATAATCTCAGATAATCAGCAACCCATTAGTAGCAGCACCAAACAGAAAAAATTAGGACTACACCAGCTGTACAAAGGTTTTGAAGGTACCTTGAACCCTTACAACAAGGTTTTGGTAGGGACCTTAAACCCAAAAAATATAAACAGGTTTTTATGGGGACCTTAAACCCAAAGGTTTTGAAGGGATCTTAAACCCTTTACAACCATGTTTTGGTAGGGACCATGAACCCTTGACAGGTTTTGAAGGGACCTTGAACCTTGTACAATCAGGTTTTGGCAAGGACCTTAAACCCAGAAACACAAATGACTAAAAATAAACAACCTTCTTGCAGCTCCATCTGTTTTGAACAACCATCCCACCCTCCACCTCAATAGGATAGGCCCCCCCTCTATAGGAGAGGAAGATGCAAGAGCTTGAACCACCGAAGCAACCCAACTCCTGCTCATACTAGCTCCATCTCAAAAGGAACTAGCTCTGCCTCAAGAGGAACAAGCAAAAGAGAAAAATATTTTCCACTGGATCCACAACAAACAACTCCACCTCAATAGGAGAGTGCTCTACCTCAATAAGAGAAATCTTCACCTCTATAGAAGAAACCCAACCAAAAGAAACCACTCCAATAGGACAAGCAATCACAACACTCTTAGGCATCAGAAAAGATGGAAACAAGAAAATAGACTTAGAGAACAAATCAGCCCACAACAAAGAGAGCACACACTCCAGAGCCTTCAAAACAAGGGTAGTCTCCACCCTAAAGAGAAACATTGGCATCTTCAGCCAGTAAAACATATTTACCCCCTTAACCATAAAAGCTTCAAAGACCAAAGGGGGGTCAAAGCAACAGTCCCGTAAATCCAGAACAACAAGGAGCTAAACCCATACTGCACCATCAAAACAAGCCACAAACAAGGGAAAGCACCCAGGAAAATATATCTATCCCACAAAAAAGAAGCCTTCGAAAGAGACCAAGAAGGCACTAGAGAGCAACAAGAAGCAGTAACATAATTGCAACAACAAAAAGCCAAACCCCATAACTAGGAAAAAACCCGAAGCAATAGCCGCAAGAGAAAACATGCCCAACAAGAGCCAAGAAATAATAGAGCTAATATGAGCTAAAAATAGCCCAACCCGGCCTAGAAACTGGCACAAAAACAAGCCCATCTTAGCAAAGGGGGACACCATAGTGGCAGACCAAGATACTCTACCACCTAGAAAAAGAGCACCAAAAATGAAAGCCACAAAGAAAGAGGAACATCTTAATCCGTCCAAAGAAACCAACAACCAAAAGGAGGAGGTATGAACAAACCACCAGGAAAAGAGCTCAACACCACCAACAAACAACTAGAGAAAAGGAAAATCCGATGAAGGGGAATCTTCGCCTTCACCCCAAAAGCTCTAGCATAAAAACCAGATCGCCAACAAGAAAGGAAATTCACACCTAGCAAAGCAATTCCAACCAAAAGCTCACAAAGGAGAATGAGAATTCCATCCTCCAACCCAACTACCAATACCACATCTTCAATGCTAAAAAATAAAAGCTCCAAGTGCATAGAAGAACCCATAACAAGAATCACCTCTATAAGGTGCTCAAAACCCTCTGAATCTGCATCTTCATGCTCATAATTGGATGCCTCCACAGACACTCCCTCACTTGATTTCAAACCTAGACTCCTGCTCGAACTCTCACTCATCACTTCTACTAATATAATAGCAAGTTTCTCAATTATTGAAATCAATCCCAAGATATTTATACTATGTTGCTTTCTTTAGAATACTTTCTTAAAAATAAAAATAAAACAAACAATATAAATTAATTAAAATGATTCTTAATTAACTATGAAGAAAATGAAATAACTCCTTAGTAGTTAAAATAAATAACTCTTTGTAATAAATAAAATAAGATCATTTTTAGTTTGGTTTGACTTACTTTAGACCAAAACGTGAGACCTCATCTTTGACATGAACAAATTGCATTAACATGAACAGTCTAAACTTGTAAACTCGTTGATCAAGTAGGGGAACAAAAAATAGGGGACCCCATCTCTAACATGAATGCAATGTATTAATGTGAACAATCCAAACTCGTAAGCTCATTGGCCCACTAGGAGCACAAAGCTCATGAGATCAATAACAACTTTGGAACATGAAGTTAACAAATTTTTAATAATTAATAGCATGTAGATTTCACAGTCCATGATAATGTATTGCTAAGATTTTTGGTTTAAACTGTGTGTGATTTTTAGCATCAACGTTTCAGATCAAACTTCATGATCCATCATCAAGATTGTAGTAAGAGAAAAGAGTGAGAAGGAATGTATCAGACTTGGTTAAATAGAAAGGTGAGAGGTTGGGGGAGAAACAAAATTATAATATAATGAAAATTATAAAAAAATGAGAAAAGTCAACATAAAAGGACCAAAGGAACCACTAAAAAATGCAAAAGATAAAAAGAAGAAGAACAAATAAGCCAAATAAGGAAGACCAAGGAAAACTAAAAATCAAAATTAAATCAAAAAATTAATTAAAATTACCTATATTAGATCTATTGGGAAGAAAAAATACAAGATTAAAAACATATTAATTAATCTTTGATTTTGAAATGTGATAATTTATTAATATAATAATACATGCAAATATCAAAGCAAATAAAGAATATTAATGCATTGATATTATAATACAATACAAAAATAAAGAAAGAAATAGAGAACTTACTAAAAGATTAAAAGAATAAATAAAACCTAACTATAAAGCTAAGAAGAAAGAAACTAAAAGAGAGAAGACTAAACATTGAAAAACATATTATAAGACTCCAAAAATAACTATAAGAGTCCAAAAATAACTATAGAATCAAAAATTAAGATTTTTTTTTTTGAAAAGAATAAGACCAAATGAAAACAATTAAGAATAAAGAATAAAAAGATAAAAAAAGCCAAAGGAAATATAAATATTATATATATATATATATATATTTAGTACAAACTATAACATAAGAACCTTGATAAATATATTAAGAAAAGAATTTAAAAAGAAAGTAATATAATAAAGAAACCAAAAAATATTGAAATATAAAAAGTAAAAACAATAAACAAAAGGAAAGAGAAAAATAAACAAGAACCTTACAAAAACTAAAAAAAACTAGATAAAAAACTAATAAGAATATAAAGAAAATATAAGATTGCAAATAATAAGGCAATGCCAAAAAAAGATACAAAACTAACTAAAAGGTAAAAAGATAACTACCAAGAAATAAGAGAAAACTAAGAATAAAAGTGAAAAAACCATGAAAAAAAATAGAGAAAAGAAACTATGACAAATAAAATTTTAAGAAGATAAACCAATACTAAGACCAAATAGAACCAAACAAAAAAAATAAATGAAATGAAGAGGAAAAAATGAGGAGAATAAAAGAAATGAAAGAAAGAAACAATAAATACAAAACCAAAGGGAGGAGGGGTACAAAAAAGAAGGACAAGACCCCAGAAGGAGAACCAAAGACCGGGGGGAGGAGGAGGAAAGGGGGAAGGAAGGGGAGAAGAGGGATAAAGGAAATCGGAGGGGGGAGAAAGGGAGAGAAAGGGGATAGAAGACATAATAGACCAAAAAGAGAGAGGGAAAAAAGAGCAACTAGGAGGGGTTTTTTTTAAGGCTATTTAGAAGGGGATACCAAGAGAAACTAATATTCCAACCCCCATCTTGGTTGAGGTTGGGGGGGTAATAGTCTCTTTGAGCTTTCTCTTGAAGTAGTTTTCTTCTTTGAACTTTTTAATAATGATTCAAACCGATGACCATGATGATCAAGTGAAAACACAAAGCCTAATAACCCACTAGAAATTTGAATCTTGCTACTATAAATGACAATGATCATTATATCTTATATATATTATTTTTATTTATGAAAAAATATTACTTTTTAAATAATAATAAAACATTTCTTCTATAAATTAAAATTTTCACTAAAATAAAATGTAATAAATATATTTTAAGATATTTATGGTAATTTAATTAATATATTACTACAAAATTTGTTCGTGATTAGCATCTAATTAAATCTTTTGCTTCAAACTGTACCCAAATTGATCCGAGGGACTATAATCCTCGGAAGCGAGAGGCAACACCAGATGTCTGTTAAGGCCAAGAATTGCCAGATTAATAAATTAACAAACACAGAGTACTTGAATGTTAAAGATAAGCTTGATTTACTTAAGATCCAGGAGGAGGATACAACACAAGCAATAGCAATGGAGACAGAAGCAGAAGCAGGGCATAATTTGAAGACGTGCAAACGTTGCAAAAGCACGTACGACCCCTCCTCCAATTCATCCTCCTCCTGCAGATTTCACCCGTCTTTCTTCGTTTCTCGTCGCCACGATGACCAGAAAAGGTACGAATCCCTCTCCTTCACTTCCTCACACTTGTGTGACCAATGTCTTAAAACTAAATTATCCTCTCTTCGAAAAACATTCTGAAAATTGGCTGTAATTGCCTAAGATCAATCATTTACCGTCTAAATTCTTAGCCTTTACCCCATTATATTTGGGGTGTCTGGTTTATGAATTCCATTATCCGACAATTTCAAACTAAGATTTTGTGTCATTAAATTACGGTCATGGCCATCCTCAATACTTTTTTATAATCTAGTTAATTTACCTTCTTTTGAGGTTACTAGATCCCGCTGCCAGAGTGCAGCTCAATTCCTTTCAGTTTTATGTTATTTCAGTTAGGGTAATTGTGACTTTCAGCTGGAGTTTTCTCCCCGGTTTTAGGTAAAATTTTCTTTTTGTTTAATCTTGGGCTTAGTTGCCACAACAAGGGCATCTCTTCCATCAAATTCACCTGGTATAATTATGCTGTTTTCCAAAGGTTTTTGGTAAAATTTCCTTGTTGAGTCACTCCATTTTGGCATGACACCCTTTTGTGGGGTAGGCAGAGATGTTGTAATTGGGCTTTTATTATTTGCAGGCAGGAAAGGTATTTTTTGAATGATGAATCCCATTCTTGTCTGCAGTTGAAGAATTCCTTGGGTTGGTGGAACTGCCTTCATTCTAGATTTTAGACCGTTGCAGTCACACACTCTTGGGTGGTGATCTGTGGTGTGAAATCAAGGAGCTTCTTTAGTGGCCAAAGTTCAAACTTGGAAAAATGTAATAAGCAGGTGCAAGCATTTGAGCCGTGAGTGATTCAAGCTCAAAATGAAATATAAAAAATAAAATGGTGTGAAGTTCTATGAACCACATCCACCTAGTTGGGTACAGTCCAAAATTCGAAACAGGAGGCTCTATATTGTAAATCCCAATTCTTTACCACTTGAGCTTGTTCCATTCGGCAAGCTTGACTTATAGAAAAAAAATCAGTTAAAAACAGATATTATTCACCTTAGTTTTTCCTTCACTTTCACCAAAATTGTGGTCGGTTAACCTTTTCTTTTATAACTTATAATTTTTGTGCAATCATTGAAAGAGCAATTTTTTTTTGGCCATTAGCATGATATGGTGGGAGAGCTTTGTTTTGATTTTTAATTTTACTCATTTCAGTTATGGTAAAGGAATCTTTGTGCTGTTAGAAGAAAATAATTTAAATAAATTTAGAGATCATTTACATGAGTTTCCCTTCTCTATCTCAAATAATTTTCTGCAATTAGTCTGTATTATATAGGCTTGTTCTTAGCATCAATTTGGAAAAACCTATAGCCGAATGCAAATTACATTAAATTTTGACCGCAATTGATTATAAGGGCTTCTGAATTTTGTTTAGGAAATCTTCTTTGCACCAACCAACACAGGAATTGATACCACCTCATTCTTTTCCCATATTTATGAGAATACACATGTGGATGTAATGTCCCCTTTTTGGGAAATTCTTTAAAACAACAATATTTACTCAAAATATGACAATGGTTTTATCAAAGATTAAGAATTTAAGATAATAATCAGATGAATAGATCATAGCACAATACCCAAGGTTGGTCAAATCGTGAATCCATCGGAAATACTTTGCAAAACTGTTGAATTAAAGGACCCCATCCCTAACTCAACAGTGACAATACCAAAGATCCTGTCTGTAGTTTGTCAAGGGCATAAAAAGATGCTGTCCTTTCAACCCTTAGCCCACCCTGTGAGCCCGGATCCCGTCTGATTTGCAAATACTACCTAGAATTCACAATTGATGACTTGATGTATTTGCTAGACTATTGATTTGTATTTCTTTATGGATTGACAATTCAATCCTTGAATAATAATTGTGTGCTTTTATAAATGATTGCTGTTTGAATCGATTTTTGGCAGTATATTTATTGCTGCATGAATTGATATTTGATAATTGATTTCTCGCTTGATGCCTTCTCAATTGAATTGATCTCTCCATTTATATCTTCCAATCTGAGGGAGGCACACCCTTTCGTCAAATCATTGCCTTTGCAAAGGGTTGTACCCCTTCATAATTAAGCACTTTCTTTAAACTCTCTCTTTTTTTCTTTATATGCCTTGCTGCTAATAACCTTTCTTTTAATTTTAATTGATCATTCTTTAGAACCACTGTATTATTATTTTACTCACCTATGTTAGACTACGATCTTATTCTCCATAAGGTTGCAATTTCTTTCTTGGCAGGGGTATGACAGTTTGTCATTCCCAAGATTGCTTGTCCACAAGCAATTTTAAGTTGGGATGATTAAAAATTTCTACTCCTTCCCAAGTGGCATCCTCCATAGGCAGATTCTTCCATTTAACCAAATATTCCGGAATAACCTTATTCCTTAATTTCTTTTCCCTCATGTCAATTATGGCCTCAGGGTCTAAAATTAGTTTTCCCTCGTCATCAAGCAGGACTAACTCTGGACATGGTGCGACATGTTGATCTAGCACCTTCTTGGGGTGAGATACGTGAAAAACATTATGAATCTTACTATTTGTTGGTAGCTCTAATTCATAAGCAACTTTTCGCTGACCCATCTTATAATCTTATAAGGGCCATAGAATCATGGCTTGAGTTTTTTTGCTCCACTTCCTTTAAGGGAGGACTGTTTATATGGTTGTAGCCTTAGGAAAACTAAGTCTCCAACCTGAAATGTCCTTTCAGATCTAAGACAATCAGCATACATCTTCTATTGATTTTGGGCATGTTGCAAGTTGTCCTTAAGTGTGTTTAACATATCTACACTTGGTTGCACTAAGTCTCTTGCCCCTGGCACTATGCTATCCTAAGGATCAAATAGCCAAATGATACTGCCTCGTACCCATAAAGTGCTTTGAAAGGGCTCATCCCTATTGACATATGATGAGTAGTATTATGACAATATTCTTCAAGATGTAGCCATTTAACGCAAGTAACATAATTCTGCAATTATCCTTCAAGCCATTTATTTACAATTTTGGTTTTCCCATCTATTTGTGGGTGGTAACTAGTGCTTGGGGTAAGTTCTGTTCCGGCCGACTTAAAGAGTTCTTACCAAAATAAATTGAGGAATCTACTATCTTTGTCACTAACAATATTCTTAGGTAGCCCATGTATTTTGAAGTTTTCTCTAAAGAAGGGGTTGGCTACTTGTGGTGCCCTATATTCAAAAGATATTGCATAAAGATGAGCATACTTAGTCGATCCACCACCACAAATATACAATTTTTCTCTTGTACCCTTGGAAGTCCTGTAATGAAATCCATTGAAATGCTCTCCCATTTTTTATTTGGTATTGGTAAAGGTTGTAATAACCTTGTTGGAAATGTGTGTTCTACCTTGTTTCTTTGACAAACCATACATTCCTTAACATGCTTCAAAATATCCCCTTTGAGACCTTTCCATGAAAATCTTTCCCTTGCTTGTATGCTTTGTAGTAACCATGATGACTCGCTAATGGAGTGTCATGGTATGCCCTCATGATCATTTCTTTCATTTTCGATCTTGGGATGAGATATATTCTATCTTTATAGAGAATGGGCTCCTCTACTACCTTGTACTTATCACCATGCAGTTTCCCTTCCAATATATCATTTGCTAATGCATCCTTGGCATATTCTACAAGTATTGAATTTTTCCAATTTGCGGAGATGTCTGTCATAGAACATAGGTGAGGTCTTCATGATAAAGCATCGGCCACAACATTATTCTTTCCCTTCATGTACTCAATATCAAAGTCATAGGCTTGCAACTTGCTAACCCACTTTTGTTGTCTATCATTTAGATCTTTTGGTTCAAAAAGAATCTTAGATTGTGAAGGTCTATCTTGACAATAAACCTTCCCTTGAAGCATCACATTCTAACTCAAATGGAAGAGAGAAGTCGGGAATGGCTAACATTGGACAAGAACTCAGTATTTCTTTGAGTTTGTCAAAAGCTTTTTGGGCCTCCTCACTTCATAAAAAGGCACCTTTCTTAGTCAAATTTGTCAATGGGGTAGTTAATTTTGAAAATCCCTTGACAAATCTTCTATAATAACTACAGAGTCCTAAATATCCCCTTAAATGAGTTGAAGTCTTTGGTCGTGGCCAATCTACTATTTCCTCGATCTTTTCTTCATCCACACTAACTCCTTGGGCATTGATCTTGTGCCCCAAATACAAAATTTCATCCATCCCAAATTCACATATGGACGCTTTAGCAAATATCAATTGTTGTTCAAGTATCCCCAAGACTTCATCAATATATGTCAAGTGATCCTCCCAAGTTTTACTATAAATCAATATATTGTCAAAGTACGCCAAAACCAATTTCCTTAATTGTTTGGGGAATATGTGGTTCATGCAGGATTGAAATGTGGTTGGGGCATTTGTTAGTCCAAATGGTAAGACTAGAAATTCAAAATGCCCAAAATGACACCTAAAGTCTGTTTTAGGAATTTCCTCACTCATTCTTATTTGATGATATCTGGAACATAAGTCAATCTTAGAAAAGTATTTTGCGCCATGAAGTTCATCTATTAGTTCATCAACCCTAGGAGTGGGATATTGATTCTTGATAGTGTTTTCATCAAGAGCCCTATAATCCACACACATCCTCATAGTACCGTCTTTCTTTTTCACCGAAACTACAGAAGAAGCAAAAGGGCTAGAGCAAGATTGTATATGCCCCATTTCAAGTAGATCCTTAATTGTTTTTTAAATTTCTTCCTTATATCTCTCTGGGTAACGGTAAGGTGTGGTAATGATAGGTTTTTCCCCTACTTCTAGTTCAATGGTATGTTCGAAACCTGTCTTAGGAGGTAGTCACGATGGAATATTGCCAAAAGTCTCTTATGCTTGTCTAGGATAGTTGAATATCAACATTTATAGTTTTTCCTCCTTTGGATGAAGATCTATCAAGGATCATACATTGTGCTGCCCACTCTATTTGGCTATGCCTAAAAGTTCTTTCCATTCTTTTTTATGTCACCACCCTTGGAGACCCATCTTTTAATTTCCTCACTCTTCATTCTTATTTGATGATATCCAGAACATAAGTCGATCTTAGAAAAGTATTTTGCGCCTTGAAGTTCATCTATTAGTTCATCAACCTTAGGAGTGGGATATTGATTCTTGATAGTTTTTTTTATCAAGAGCCCTGTAATCCACACATATCCTCATAGTACCATCTTTCTTTTTCACCAAATCTACGAAAGAAGCAAAAGGGCTAGAGCTAGGTTGTATATGCCCCATCTCAAGTAGATCCTTAATTGTTTTTTAAATTTCTTCCTTATATCTCTCTGGGTGACGATAAGGTGTGGTAATGACAGGTTTTACCCTTTCTTCTAGTTCAATGGCATGTTCAAAACCTCTCTTAGGAGGCAGTCACGATGGATTATTGCCAAAGTCTTTTATGCTTGTCTAGGATAGATTGAATATCAACATCTATAGTTTTTCCTCCTTTGGATGGAGATCTATCAAGTATCATACATTGTGCCGTCCATTCTACTTGCCAATGCCTAAAAGTTCTTTCCATCCTTTTTGATGGCACCACCCTTGGAGACCCATCTGATAGGCCTTGTAGAATTACTTCCTTGTCGTTGTGTTGGAAACATAGTTCCATCTTTGGAAATCCTGATAATACCTACCTAAAGAATGTAACCATTAAATGCCTAAAACCACATCCGTATCTCCCATGTTTACTACATAGAAATCTTCGCTTATTTGGTGTCTTCCCAAAGTAATGCTTAGGTGCTGGATTCGTTGTGTGCGCGAGTAGTGAAACTGTGAAGCCATCTAACATGACTACCTTGAAACCTTCAAAATTTTCAGCTTTTAACTTCATCCTCATCACTAAACCTTCATCAATGAAATTATGTGTAGCATCGCTATCCACTAAGACAATCACTTTTTGTCCTTGTAAAACACTACAAATTCTAAAGGGGTGATACTTGGGTGCCCTTGAAAGTGTGGCTAATGTACCATTTGCAAACTCTTCATTATCTTGTTTCCTCATCTTCCTTTTGGGTTCAAATTCTCTTTCCTTAGATTCATCATCTATTATTGTTTCTACATGGATGACTTGTCCCTTATTGGAGCATTGATGACCTGGCTTCCATGGTTCTCTACATTGGAAACATAAATTCTTCTTTCAAAACTCTTGCAAAGATTCTTTCTCCTTGTTGGATGGAGGAGGTAATGCTTTTTGTTTCCAATTATCCTTGGCGAAGGGTTGCTTGTGTGACTCCCTGTGGTAGGTCTTGTTTTTAGGTGTTGAGTCTTCCAAATTCAAGGCTCTTCGAACAACATCTTGTAATGATGATGGTTCAAAAGCTTAGACCAATCCTTTAAGTGGTTTGGAGAGTCCTTCAATAAATAAAAACTTATGTCTACTTTCAGTAATATCCAACACCATGACGGAGATCCTTTGGAATTTTGTGACATATTCTTCCATGGAACCTTGTTTTCTTAGACATGTTAACTCCTTAAGATACATCTCCGGGTTCTTCCTATCAAACCTTTCTATAAGTCTTTGTGTAGAATCGTTGTATGTTACATTGAGATGATGCGCTTGTGTGATTAGTCCATGATGCCACCATTCACGTGCTATTCCCTCTAAGTGAAGAATGGAAAATTTAATAGCTTCATCTTCCATCATGGAACTAAGAGAAAAATGGGTATCTAGTTTTTGAACCCATGCTCGGGCAGTGACCTTTGGTGAACCATCAAAAGTGGGAAGAGTCATCTTACTTACTCTTTGTCGTAAATCTTTGTTGGGCTGCCTTCCTTCTCTTCTTGAGGTATTTCTTGACCTTGCATTATAATATTCTTTAAATGGAATATGCTTTCTAATGTTAGGATCATTTCTTGAATATGCTTCCACACATTCATCAATGTCATTTGCTGCCATGTTGGCTTCTTCTTCTTCTCATGATTGCTCCTCTCTTGGTAAGAATGTAGGCCTTGTCACTCTAGGTGAAGATCTTAATGGAGTCCCATTGTTATTCTTGGAATGGTTTGAACTAACGTCTCTTCCATTGGTTTGGTTTGGCCTAAGAGCACTGATGGTATTATTCATGTTTTGAATTGCTTGGAGAAGCAATTGTGTTGTTTGTTCTTGTCTCTCCATATAAGCTTTCAATTCATTTTCTTGATTTTCCTCAAGATCACCCATTTGATTATCTTGACTTGCTTCTAGTTTTCTCCTTTTTCTTTCCAAGGCTTTTTGAGCTCTTTGGCTCAATTGCATATACTTATTTTTTTGATCCTTAGGTTGGCAGAATCAAAGATCTGATACCAATTGTAATGTCCCCTTTTTGGGATATTCTTTAAAACAGCAATATTTACTAAAAATATGACAATAGTTTTATCAAAGATTAAGAATTTATGATAATAATCAGATAAATAGATCATAGCACAATATCTAAGGTTGGTCAAATCGTGAATTTCCTGGAAATCCTTTGAAAAACTGTTGAATTAAAGGACCCCGTCCCTAACTCAACAGTGACAATACCAAGGACCCCGTCCCTAGCTTGTCAAGGGCATGAAAAGACCCTGTCCTTTCAACCCTTAGCCTACCCCGTGAGCCCGGACCCTGTCCAATTTGCAAATACTACCTAGAATTCACAATTGATGACTTGATGTATTTACTAGACTATTGATTTGTATTTCTTGATGGGATGACAATTCAATCCTTGAATAATAATTGTATGCTTTTATAAATGATTGCTGTTTGAATCGATTTTCTGCAGTATATTTATTTCTGCATGAATTGATATTTGATAATTGATTTCTCACTTGATTACTTATCAATTGAATTGATCTCCCCTTTTATATCTTCCAATCTGAGGGTTAGGTTTTTCTTCTTTATATTAGTTTATTTTAAAACATGTAGGTACAATTATTTGTATATATTACAATGGTTCCTGGTTCTAGATTAGTGGACCTAGGTTTGGAAAGAACTTTAAGATTTGACCAAGGATCACCTCTTTGGTGACATGTCATGATGATTGAACAAATTCTTGGAGGTGGGGATTATTTTTGGCATTGTAGTTAGTGCAACAATGGGTGTAAGAGCTTGTATAGTCGAGTGGAATCTCTGTTATGTGCAACTGCTGACTTAGGAATTGGACTTTGTCGAGGATTGAACAAACAAGGGTTGCCAAAGGAGCAAATTCTCCTATATATCAAAGAGCAAGAAACAATAGAAAGTACAAAAGAGGGAGCAAAATTTTAAAAAATAATTTTTAGTTAGGAAAGGATCACACACGCTACCTTTAGGGTCATCTTCTCCTATAGTGGTTGCCCTACACCCATTCATTGTGACACTATCTTCCCAAGAAGATGAAACCCCCTCATTCTTCCAAAGGACCAAAAGAGGCCCATTAGATAGGGCATTTTAGAATGAGGCAAGGGACATGGTAGATGAGCACATTGTGCATTGAATTTCCAGCACTGCAAAAATCATGAAAATTGGATAAAATAGCAAAAAGTTATGAGCTTGGAGGTCCAAAAAGGAAATCTGACTTCAATCAGCAATAAAATTAACCTGCAGCAAAATCTGAAAAAATGGCTTGCACCACTGTGAAGTGCCTTCCTTTCAACTTAGTGAGATCATGATATTGGTGGGAAATAACAATCAATCTAACACTTGTAGGCTAAACTTGTCTTGGGTGGAAAGATTCGCACCACCATAATTGGCCATTTTTTTAATTTATTTTTATTTTTTTGTATAGACCTCTTTGCAGCTAATTAGGGATTCATGGGCTGAAAAATAGGAGTGTATTGTTTTTGATGAATGAAAAGATTGTAAAATAGACCTTTAATAAATTTTGTTCTAGTGTGTGCTAAAAAGGACTATATTTTTGAAGGAAGTTGATTGTGAGGGGCAAGTGAAGGATGCAAACTACATTGTTAAAATCCTCATAGAGGTAACATAGATGATGGGTGTTGAAAACATTGTCCAAGTCATAAAGGAATGCAACAAAAAAATGTTGGGCAGCAAGTTTATTGGTCAAGGCAACATATGGGCACTTTTTTTGGACACCAATTGCCATCCACTCACTCAACTTGGTGATGCAGAAGATTGACATACAAATCAAATGGATCAAAGAAATCAGTGTTGAGGTTGCGGAGAGTTGGATGTTTGTGACAAATCATCTTGTCATAAGCCATTTTCAAGTCCTCAAAGTAAGAGCCGTTGAAGCTAATTTTATAGAATTTCAATATTTAAAATTAAAATTAATTTTTTAAATTTTAAAAAAACTTACAAGTTTGCTATAAATTTTTTAAAATTTTAATTGTATCATTTACTTTTAGATTGTTTTTACATCATGATTCATATTAGATTGTTGAGATTTGATTTGTATCACACAATCATTGTTGAGATTGAATGCCACGATTGTCAGTCACCTTTGGAGTGTATAGAGGCAATCAAATGTAGAGAGGGCCCTAAAGGTAAGGCATTGGTCTAGGATTATGATTGATGGGCTCATATGAATGACCTTTTGAGTTTCATTGAGCTCATCATGAGTATAATCAAGTTTGCTGATATGGTTTGATTGTGTTTGGCAAAAATATCTAACAACATGGGCTACACGATGGAAAACTAAAAGTTCATAGTAGCAACTAAGAAGAATGACCCAATAGAAGCATTTTCTCAAAAGGATGCAAAAAATCATTGTTGATTTCTAGAACTAGATGATCACACTCTTGCATGTCCGAGCATTTTCTTTGTCACCCAAATATTATTTCCTTGTCCAAGAGGGTGACACCATATAGAGATATTGAAGTTAGTGAGGGTACAAGGCTGTTGCAATTGATAGGTACTTCCCAGATCCAAATTTAGAGGACACCGTTGTGGCTGAGTTTGGTAGTTCAATAACTTGAAGGAATCACAATCTTAGCGCCCTTCGAGAAAAGTACAAGAAAGATGCTTACACACAGTGGTACATCAATGGCCAAGTCACTGTCTACTTACGACCTCTTGCAATCAAAGTTCTATCACAAGTATTCTTTTTTAATTAAAAACAACTTTTCTACTATTTTTGGCGGGTATGCATTATATTTCAATATTATAATTGTAAATGTTCTATGGATTTTGTTTCCAATCTCAACAGGTTGCAGTTCTTCAATTGAGCAAAACTGAATTACATACTTATTTGTCCACTTAGTTAAGCATATATATATATATAGTACAGCTGCATCCAGCCATGCCAAAGCTGGGATTTTTTATGACTCACCAGGGAACCCAAACCTTGAATCTGTACCCAAATTGGCAACATAGGATCAAACTGAAAAGCATTTCAAAGAATTCCACCCCTAAATAGCAATAAGATGAGCTGTCTCCAATAAATTATCCTTTGTATGTGAGATGGATATTTGGTGCTTCCTTCTTGGACAAGTTAAATGAAGCATTCTCAGTGCTTAGTCTATGCTTTTCACCTAATGAACTAAGGAATTTCTATTGCTTTAGAGACCTTCGACCTTGTGAGATGATAGAAGAATGCCATTTGCAAAGTTGAGGATAGCATTGATGATCCCAAACAGAGTGCATTCATATTTTTTCTGATAAAGTATTTGAAAGGTCTTTCAAGTCATCAACATACGACCAAAAGACTATGGGTGATAATGGACACCCTATGTCACAATTATAGTATTGTAAATGCCCTTAGTGTTAACTGTTTTGATGGCAATGTGGCCTTTGATTGCCTGATAAAGAGTTGTCACCTAGGAGCTAAGTAAATATGGAAAGTCTAAATCCTTGGGTCTTTGGAACAAGAGGTGTCTTGGAATTGTATCAAAGATCTCATAGAATTTTCAAAACAACTGTAACCATTTGTCTAATGGCTTCAGCTTCCTCATCTTCCTCAATGATAGGTATAGGGGTGAATGCAGGGTTCCATATATAGTGGTTCCTTAAGGTGCCAGATCTTGCCTTTGCCAAGAACATTTTAGCCTTTGTCAATATATAGATCTAGCCATCACATATAGTGGATCTAGCAATTTTAGTCTGTGTCAACTGTCAGGCAATCAGAGTACAAGCTAATACTAGATAGAGAAGATCTTCATTGTGAACCTTGTGTGTACACCAAACCTCATTGTGCCAGAGATGGGGATTTGCAATATGATACCAATTCCCAATCTGGATACAGGTCCAACTCTCCAAGAACTTAGGATTAAAGATCTAAAAATACCACTCTGACAGTTTATCGAGAAGCTCTTTCTTCATTATCAAATAATGATTACTAGCAAAATTACACTGTCAACTTAGGAATAATAGCAAAATTCCCTGTGGCATCTGAACGATATTTTTACATTTTCAAGGATTAAGGTTTATATAATAATGGATTGAATTGACTTAGTTCTGCTTCTTGATTCTTTATTTTGTTTGTATTGTGACTGTTAATGCAAGACACTGGTGATTACATGTGAGGGTTCACCTTTGTCAATGTTGGATTTTGTATATGCTATGGAAGCATAGAACTTTCTTGAGAAGTGCTCTCATCCGTGCAGAATCCACTTATAATGGGTGGCTAAGATAAGGAGTTTTGTAATGTATGTTGACAACGTATGAGGGGATGTTTATGGATTTGTTGATGAGTTTGTAGGGTCCACAATCTGGAGGTCTGCAAAGGTATCGGTGGTAGTTCATAGAACTGTCTGAACATCATAAGAAATAGAAGTCAAGTAACAAAAGGATCGGTGTTCTTTTTCATACTACTTTTTGGGAGTTATTTAGCTAAATAGATTATTTCAGCATTTCCATTCTGCTTATTGTCATTTTAACTTTTTTCATGATATGTTTTTATTGTGTTAACAAGCCCTTGGATGCTCTATATTGACTCAGACTGCAGTAGCTGCACTTGGTCTGTTTATTTTGGTAAAGTAGTAATAACTAATACATGTAGACATGATTATGTGAGGCACCCCTCTGCCTTATCACCAACTTCACAAAAAACTACCTTATGCATTACACCTAACATCTAGAGGGAGATGCATCTATATTCTCTTGTTGATCTTGAAAATTAATATTAAAAGTTATGTATTTGTACATCGCCATTTTATATCGATGATTTTTACAACATGCATACTCACACTACTTACCTGTTAGGGAGAGGAAACTATAAGGATTGGCCATCAAAAGATGGATTCTTTGGTCATATTAATATGTATCGCCATTTCTAAGATTATCTTCAGTATGCACTTTTTTCTTTTGTTAGTTATATAAAATAAACTTGTGCTATACACCATATGCAATAAACAGATTATTGTATTCATGTTCTAAGCGAAATTCTTGTTTTATAATGGTACTTTCCTTCAGTGTGACATATGGTAGTTTTCATGTAATTGTCATAAAGGGTAAAGCCTGTTTAATTTCACAGCCACTTAGAGCTTTTCTGTGTATAACCAGAACAAAATGTTTTTGGACCTGTCTTTGTTTTGATCACTCTAAATATGTCATTTGATTTTTGTAGAAAAGATTTTTCCCATGATGTGCACTTTGTCCATGTCTCTGTGTAGATGTGGACCATGAGGTTGATTTTCAACAAGATTCCTTTGTGGCCACAATTGAAGTACAACTGGAGCATCTCTTCCCACTGTTAAAAGGCTGTTGTGAATACATTAGGGACAAACACTAAATATGCATGCCTTAGTAATAAAATCATTTTTATTGAAACATAGTATTTATTATTTAATCCAATGTTATTCCAAGTTTCCAACAATTAACTAATAGTTTTCAATTCAAAAGTGAGTAGAGCTATCCATCTGAACACATTACAAACATAGAAGGTCTAGAATAATGTTGTAATCAGAGACCAACTTGTATACTTCCTTCAGAGGGTACTCTCTATGCAACAAAGATACTGTTGTGGGCACCTTATCGACAATGGTTGTTGCATAACCATTCATGATTAGTCATGTAAATAATAGGCTCTAGTGTCTCTTTGAACGAATTATTGTCCAGTCATATGACTGTAATAACATTTATCTAGTGCATTTCATGTTTGCATTCCTTTCGTTATATTTGTAAATGCCATGTGAAAATTGTCAATTGTCAAGTCTAAACAACTAAAGAGGGTGTAGTTCAAGTAGAAAAACATCTTTATTGCCACAATTCAGGGAATTGTGAAAATTGCCAGACTTGGTTGTAAGTTAAATATATTTTAATGTCTACTTGATATTTTGGAGCATTTGCATAAGGGTGAAGGTTAACTGTTCAACTTCCCTTACCATCGTTGAATCTTTCGTTGTAAATCAGACCATGCAAATAACATATCTCTAGTCGTCTGCGTGGAGGATATGTTTGTTGTTAGGAACATAATTTTATTAACCTCCTCATTTGTGACAGGTACTATGAATTAGGACCTGAGGATCCTCCCTACGCTGCCAAGTTTTATGACTGCTGTGGTGCAGAGGAACCAGAAGCAGCAGGTTGCAGGACATCTTTCCACATCTCATATGATGATATATGATCTGCTATCATGTTCTATTTTAGATTTTGTATGCTATGTATATGCATATAACTTGTTTCTTAAACCCTATTTTTTATGTTTTTGAATAGTAGGTTTTCAAAGAGAGTTCCCCTAGTTTTAGTTGAGCTAGCTTGCAGGTGTCACAGAATTCACTACTTTTATTTATTTTTATGTATGGTTTGTTACAACTGTCTTATAAATATTTGAATTTGTGAAAATTTCTGTTAAGCTTGGTTACACACACACACGTTTCTAGGAGAAAACTAAAATATACATAAGATCATGAGAAAGGAACGAGCTAAACATAGAGCTGATGCAACTCAATATGACAAAATAAATACGTGTCGGAATCAGCATACAAAACAAAACCTCGACACAAAGAAAGGGTTGATCAATGGTGAGAAGGTCTAGGACCACCTTCTACCTCACCTTAGGTTCCCCTTGGCCCCTAGGGTCTAGGAATGCCCACTAGGTGGCCCTGGTGACACCCGCTAGGGAGAATACGGGCATTATAGACCAACGAGGAATCTCCAAGGACCCATTTCTCAATATTACTTGAAGAAATCAACATAGGAGCCAAATTTCGAAGTAGACCATATCTGTCTACTATTTGCATAGGTTCCATATATACATTAGTAATCATTATCAAGAAAGATTTTTCATTTGAGACATTTATTGGGGTTTGGTATTAGCAAACAAAATTGATAGAGATTGTTTATCTACACATCTATATTGTTGGAAATTAGGAACTTAGGTTAGTAATCGTTACAAATAAAAATAAAATAATAAAATAATAATTACGAGATACATAGATTAAATGCATTACTTAAAATATACATGTGGAAAATCTTTTTGGGTAAAAATTCCATAAAACATCATTTTATTATAAAACACTTATAAAATCAATAGTCTATGAAAAAATATACTGAAATTGGAGAAACACAGATCCTTCTACATGGCCAATAATATCGCTTGTGCATAGTGATAGAATTCACTATAAACTTCCCAATTCCCACACCTTTCAATAAGAGAAGAGTTTCTTAAATATAGGAGAAGGGGTGACAAAATACCTAAAGAGGCATCAATCACACCTATTTGAAGCCACCATTTATAAATTAATAATCTAATAATTTATGAGATTATTAGTTATTTAAATGGTATATAATACGCATAAGGTTTTATAATCTGCACTATTTTGAAGATGTAGTCTAAGGTAGATTTTCTACAAATATGATCACCAACATAGTCATTACCATAATAGTCAAATAAATTTTACTCATGATGAAGGAATAATAAATACCATAATTGATTAATCTTTAATATACTTTTAATGTGCATTTGTAATTTTGCAACAATTACACAGTTTATGTAATACTTATTGTGTAGGTAATATCTAGTCTAAATAGGATAATGTAAATTAAATTTATTATGAAGTAAGATTACACAGTTTATGTAATACTTATTGTGTAGGTAATATCTAGTCTAAATAGGGTAAGGTAAATTAAATTTATTATGAAGTAAGATTTGTCTTTTTATATGATAGATTTAGGGTTTAAATAAACACTAGTAGTTATTACAAATAGTTTGACCATATTGCATTTCTTATAAGACTATATATACTTTGCTTTGAGATATTTGTAAGTGATCCTAGAATATAGCTAATCCAAGTGATAAAGAGAATTATCTTTAATAAGTGACTTGATTTACTTATTAAAGATAATTCTCTTTATCACTTGGATTAACTATATATATTTACAAGATCATTAGGGTAATATGATCTGCACAAACTTATATAGGTATGGATTTTCATACTTTGAAGTTGTAATTAGTCATCTAGTAAGTATAGAATCAAATATCTATACATAAATTTCTAAGCAATGGGTGAGCTATCCTTTCTAGGCTTGCTTCTCTAACAATTTATCGGGGCAATAACCACCCATTAAAAAAATGTGTATTATATCAAAAAATATAAGAAGGGTATTGTTTGGTAGAACACAATGGAAATTGAACAATCGTTACTATCATCCGCCAATGCTCCATAGGTAATCATCAATTGTTTGATGTAGGAATACAAGTTGTGTTACACTTTATTAAACTATATGATCAATTGTGTGACATAGAATTAATGTATGTGATATGATTTGGCTTTAGATAAATTTTATCTATTTCATCAATCAAGTTGTACTTAATTCTTATAAATCAATATACAATTGACTATATTTTCTTGTAAAAGGCGGAAGAACAAGATTTATATTAGGTTTCAACTGTGCATATTTTAAGTCAAACTTAGTGACCCATATTCATGAGTAGTTGCATAATCCCATCTATAATGTGAATGAATGGTCCACTTAGCACTTATTGCATATAGGCGATCCTAACAAGAGTGAAGCATCAAAACTTCTCAGGAGGTCACCCATCCCAATATTACTCCCATTCAAGCATGCTTAACCATGGAGTTTCTCCCAAAATCAAGCACACTTAGCTTGGTACCCCTTTAGGCACCAACTCGACACAATTTGACCTTCTAAACAACCTTTCAAAGGAATGCTTAAGAAAACCAATATAATTTGATTAACAAGTTTGATACAAGATTTATGAGATTTATTGCAATGAAAGATGAAAGCCTTGTTTGATTAAAATGAATAAAAAATCCAATATAACTTATGGCTCAACTCAACAACCTTGAATATGCACATTCATACACAAATTGTAGTCTAGAACCGTCACAACTGTTGGCTTAGCTATTCAAATATGGCTTCATGACTAGATTTTTCCATTGTGGTGAAAGGGAATACCAAAAATTACACTACTTGTTGATCATGCATAGAATTAAGGGAGCCAATAGATCCCCAATTAAATTAGTTAAGTTGACTGATAGAAATGAAAAAGCTTATTCTTTGCTTAGTCAAATCTTGAGTTGTGTGGTGGATTCATTTTTAGTCAACAAAATCAACCTTGACTTCATGTCTTTGGTCACTAAATAGTTGTTTGAAATAGATTTATGATATATGTAATAGAGGCATGTGAAGACGAGGAAGAGAGTGCAAGTTGCATGGAGGTAGTAAAGAGAATGGCGCTTCATCATTCCACATGGCAAATACCCTTTAGAATTTCTTATTTAGCCAAAGAATCTTTTGTGGGTTTGAGAATGAGAATTTCTATGAGTAATTAAATCCTTGCTATTCAAGATCCTAAAAAGTAGAGGCAAGAACTCATGGCCCAATTTAAGGATATGCAATCCAAAGACCTTTTTGATTGACTTGCCATTTCACTAAATCATGTTTTTGGCAAGTTCTGTTGTAGTAAATATCTTCATATTGTTCATCCAAAGATGGAGGAGCTAATCTTTGGGGATTTGCAAGAGGATTCATATTCTCAATGGTGGACATCCTATCAATACTTTCGACTTAAGCATTTTTGAAGCTAGCCAAGCTTGTTTGGCTTGCGCACTAGTTGACATTTTTCTTTGAGCCTAAGATTAACATTTTTTGGTAAGGAAAGACATTGATTTCTCTGATGTGTAATTGTATAACACTATATAAAGAATGTGGAATTGAGAGATGATGTTGTGGGTCTTAGGCTTAAATTGGGTTCCACAATAATGCTTGAGTTCCAAATTGGGAAGACCATTGTTTATGTAGCATTGTAAATTGTTGACCTTGACAATTTCACATTGGGTTTAGCTCAACCTTATGTGCTTGAACCTAATTATGCTAATAATTTGCCCGTTTTATTATCATTTTTGAAAAATTAGGATAAATTGGAAATTAATATTAATTATTTATTTAACAGTAATAAAAGCCCCAAAATAGGTCTAGTCTAGGGCACCACCACCCTTGAGCAACTTATTTTGGCCCAATTTTGAAGTTATTGCCAACATTTGTATGTTTGCAAATTCAAATTCATTCATCGAGCTTTTACAATTAATTTTACGGGAAACAAATAAATGCATATAAATATGTTTTTTTCACTATTTGAAACTAGAAGCAATCAACTAGGCAATTTGAATTCCATTGTGCAGTCAAGAGTAGAATTAGCAACATTTTTCATTAGTCAAGATCCATGTTAGCAATGCATCAAGTTTATGAGTAAGATTGTTCATGTTTTCTATTCATTTGTTTTGTGAGTACTAACACTTGGAAGACTTCATATCGACAAGCAAATCTTCCTTGCATGAGATGTGTATCATGACTTCAGTCCATCAAGAAGATCGGATCTAAGTGGTAAGTTGCAACACTTGTCATTTATCGCTTGTTTTTATCCATTTGCCTTTGACCGATCGAGGGTAAGCGCTCTTTACATTATCATAGCCATTGTGGAGGTGGAAACACCAAAACGGGGTTTGACTTAGGCAAACCCCTATATGGTACAACCCTTCTCCTCTCTTGTTTGCAGATGGCATTTCTGAAGTGGATTTGGGAGAAGATTGAAAACCTAGTAGCAAGATCAAGCATTTATGCCTCCTATTTCAACAAATTAGGGTAAGAAAAAATAGTCATCAATAGACGAAGTTTCGAAGTTGAGTTTAAGAGGGAAAATCCTATAGATTGTAACCTACTGAGATGTTCACATATTTAAAAAATCAACATCTTCTTGTCTAGGGTGCCACCACCCTTGACTAGACAATTTCAACTCCAATTTGCATGCGAGGTTCCTTTGTCTATGCACTCTGCTTTTGTCATTAGTTTTTGTGCATTGGTTTTGTACTTTTTTGAAATCACATTAGTTTGCTATAGATTCATAGTTGACCTAGTTCTACATTTACACAATCAAATCAATTCAATTCTTAATCAATCAAATCAACTAGAAAAAAACACAAAAGAGGACCAAAACCCCGATCAATCATTCTAACTCTTACATTGAGGATAGTAGCCAAGTGGTCTTGTGTGATCAATTTTGGTTCCTCTCTAATGCAATGTTGGGAAAGGTGTGATTTAGATCCTAAATCCATTTAACCACCTCACATTTTCATGAATTTGACACTTTACATTTGCAAAAACTTTTGAAATCATAAGTCTTTCATTGTGAAATCTGAGTGTAATCTTAGGTTGTTTTTATTTGTCAAAAGTGCATGCACATTTTAGTGAAAACATTGGAAAACATAGATTTGCTTATTGTTTTCATTTCAAAAGCTCAAAAAATGCTATCTTTCAGCATTTGCAAGAAAAATTCAATTAGCCACATCATTTAAATGTTGACAATTGTCATTTGAATATATTGCATTGTTTCAACACCATAAAATTTTATGCATGTGTGCTTCACATAAACAAATTAAATTTTCATGCATTTTCATAAATTTGTTTGTTTTAGACCTTAACCTGTGCTACCTCAGATCTTCAAACACTAAAGGTGCTTTCCAAATTTTTAAATTGTTAAAATCTTACATCTCTGGTCTAGGGCGCCACCACCCTTGTCCAACTAAATTCTATCCAAATTTCAGTCAGAGTTCTGTCTCTGTGATCTCTTTGGAGAGGTCCACTTCTTGTTTCTGAAATTTGTTTAAGTTTTTGTCGCATTCATATGTTTTTCTCTTCATTTTATGAGCACCCAAGCATCCTGAATCTTATAATAAATTTATGAGCTTCACTGTCAGGAGTCCCATATCCAATACCCTTGTGAGATGTAGTTATAGACTTATGGCTTCCCGTGCAATCACATCCAATGTTGAGTCTGGGTCTTATATCTCTTTCACTCAAGGAGTTACATCTACACAATCTATCTTTGATTCTCTTCCTACTCCTATGTTGCTAATGTCTTCTTCATCACCTAAAATTCATGTGGACTTGGAGGCTGTTGTTGCCCATGTCCTTGAGGATAAACTTAAACTATTGGACAAAGACTTAAAAGTCTTCAACAATACTTAAGCATCGAATCTTTGGTTGGAGAAACAATTCCATTAGCGGATAACCTTAGGAAGCTAACTAACAATTCCCAAGGGATAAAAGTGTTGCATAGCCTAGCTCATATAGTAGATGCAAACATCCCTATGACAGCTAGTTGCGCCCAAGTCCTCACTAATGCTCAAAATCAAATGGGAAGACAAGTCTCTCATTGGCTCGATGCAGTCTCTCATTGGCCTCCCCTTTGTATCAACCTGCTATCATGCTCTGCCATAGGTCTCCAAGATTAGCGCAACCTCCATCTAATTATCTTTATGACATATATGTTCTGCAGTTAATTTAATGAGGTAGTCGAAGTGCTCAAGTTTTCTATCCTTCTATGGCTGCGCAGAGTATTTCTCTCTGCTCCTCTATTCTCATGCGGATTTAGCAAAATTCTGGCATTCATTATTAATCCATCTCTTGGGCCAGCGTAGAGTCTCCTTCTCTCTCTGTCGCGCTCCCTCCTATCCACCTCCTTCCATGCCTTTCTTCTTTGTATCGCTCCCTTATCAAACTTCCTTCTTGACTTTTTCTTAGAACAAAAGAGATGTAAAAGAAATTGAAGACAAAACGTTCCCCTACTTGAATCGACCTCCATGAGCTGCTCGTTTGTATTCTGCAAAACATTTAGTTAAAATCAGATTTATAAACTTACACTCCTTTCCAATGTGACATTACAAAATCAATGCAAAATTACATTGTTCACAAAGAAACAAATACCAACCATCGTTCAATGAGACCGAAAAACCAACCTTTGTAATAACTCTTCACCCATTGCTTGGAGTTTCATGAAAACTTGTAGAGACATGTATTTCAACATTTTTAAGACCTCCACAAATTCGTTTGGCCTCAAACCTCATAGAACTCAAAATTTTAATGTTTGGCCAATTTGCTAGTCGAAGTAAAAAGACGTTAAGTTCTCCAAAACCGTTAACACTCTGACATTGAACCATTTTCCATTAAATTTAGGGAGGAGTCAAAATTCTTCTTGCAAAAACAAAATTCATGAAATCTTACTGAAACTTTGAAACAACAAATTTTTTGGGTGACATAGGATTATGCGTGGACCCGGATGCTCCTGCATCACTACACCATTACCTCCAAACTTTAATGCAAAAAGCCTTTTGTCAATATCACCATACACTTGGACATGATACAAAAATATGTATGCATGTTAAATACCAAGTGCAAGACATCATCAATTCTAATGTCATCTAGTTGGCTGGTGTACATGATAAAGGGAACAAATTGGTATCATCACCTAATCAAAACTTACAAATATTTACAAATCCATTACCTAGTCATTCAACAAATTTCATTGAACAAAGTGGTAATGAAGAAGTTGCTGACATATCCAATGAGATAAACATGATTGATGTCATCATCGTAAAGGCCAAACCAATCCCTTGCCCAATATTACTTTCACGCATATTGACACTTCTATAACTGCACCCGATGGTCCTCTTTTACATAACTAGCAAAATTGATGATAAACCCATGAGAGGAATACTCGTTGATTTAGTATGTATGGTAAATGTGATCATCGAAGAATTTTTGTATGTGCATGAACTTTACAAGGATAATTATGAACAATCAAGAGTGTTATTAAAGGCTCATGATAGTTCTATTCGTCTTAAGATTGGTTCTATAACTCTCTCAGTTAAGGTAGGACCTAAGAATTTATATATTTTGCTAACCATAATCCTAACATTGGACATGTTTCATGTGAAGTTAGGTCACCCATGGCTTAGCTCCATGAGTGTGGTCCCATCGATCATTCATAAATGTCTTAAATTTCCATTTGATGGACAAATACGTACCTTTTACCATAGTGGATTTAAGCCTTTGGCCTCTTGTGGAAACTTTTCATTGGATTACTTTTGGCCTCAACCAACCCCACTCACTAAACATTGTGAAGACTCAACTTTTATCATATCAAAAATTTAAAGCTAAGTGTGTAGCCCAATTATTCGTTACCAACATTCTACCTGAGGCTCCTCAGTTTCCAGTGGCTTCGATGATTGTTCCTCCTACCCGATCGATAGTGAATGAACCTCGATCTAAACTGGGTATTCTTCCTTGTCCATATGGCATCTATATTGCGGTTCCCCCTCCACCATCCTATAAAGGACCATGAGACAACCATTTAGCGAAGCTTTTGAGGATTAGTTTTGTACCTCCTAAGGGAAAACAAACTTTTGTGCAAAAGCCTAAAACGCATTGTTTCCCAACCTTCAATAGTTCCTCCTACAAAGGAAGAAAGGGGACCGATGTTGGAAAACACATTTGTTCCTCCTTCACAAGCTAAAGCTCGTGTGAGACAAAATCAAAGTGCAAAAGAACACAAATGAAGACGTTGTGCTATGGCTTGTTAGCTTGTTGAAAATAGCAAATCCTCACCTAATGATCTTCCATCCATACAATCGAATTTCAATGAAATATCTCTCACCCATCCATCTTCGTCATTTCCTGACTCCAGTCCACCACCCTCACCAAACCATGAAGCCAAACCTTATTTATCCCAACCAAAACAAAGAATTAAAATTTGACTAAATACACAATATATGCATGTAGATGATAGTGCTCACAATCATGCCAATCACACTAGTATGCAACCCATTGTGATATATTCTGGTGTTGAATCAAAAGATAAAACAAAAGAGCAAAAAATGGGTCATTGAATTATCTTTTATGTTTGCTAAATGAACCTAGATGGGGGTGACCATGATGATCCTCTTAATGCAAGTGATCCACCATGTGTTGAATGCGGTGCTTCTCCTTGTACTGCACTTGCTGTAGTTCCTTTAGCTTATTGTTTGCTTTCTATTTATGGTGAGCAAGATTGGAATGTAGACAATTTGATATAGATCAACGCACGTGTAGTACCCTTTTGTGTCTTTCTGTTTTGCTTGCATGTAATGTGGTCTCCCCATAATGTGTTGCTTGGCATGTATTTGTGTTTGCTAGTTTTTTTTGGATGACCCTTGTTCCTATTGACACAAGGTCACAAAGAAATCAAATATGTTGTGACATTCCTTTATTTATATCTTCATTCTTCTTTATGTTGTGTATATAGTGTTTATTCTTTTGTTTCCTTTTGGGAATGATGCAAAGCATTGAGACATTTAGGTCTCTTCCATGTTGACTCAAAAAGCTTTTATGTTGTCTTCATCTGTCATTCCTCCCTTGAGTTTGTAGTTCCAAAAGCATTTGGGGAATGGTGTCAATTCAGAGCATTATCATATTATACATTATCTCTTGTCTATTTTGACCCCAAATCTGTGGATCCCTCATATGCTATTCTTGTCTTGTTAATTATATGGCTTTGTTTTAGGGGCAAGCCCTTGTCATGCATTAGCTTTGTTGGGAACATATCATTTGGCATAGGGTATCCTAGCAAGCTCTCATATCTTATCACATATCATTTTATTCTACCTTAAAGGCAATTGCTCTTGGTTGGCATTAATAATTACTTTCAGGAGGGGGCATACATTACATTATGTGATTTTCTTTGTTATTTTGCAAAAAATGAGCTTTGCTTATAATTCTTGGTATGGTTGACATGAGAACTCATCTAGTGAATATCAAACTTCACTAACCTGTGATACCTTTCATGAGCCACCTAACAAGTATTAGACTTTGCTAGCTCGTGATTTGTGAATGTTTGGGGTATGGATCCTAGTAAGAAATCTACAAGTCTTGTTACTCCCGATGCCATGCCCTCTCATTTTTGCATTGTGTTTTGTATTTGCATTTTTTAATTTGTATCTTCATAGTGTATGCTTCATGTTTGTATCTTTTGTTGCATTACACCTCATGTGTATGTGTTCCTTTGTCTTTACATTGTTTTTCTGTAGGATTTTGAGCCTAGGGGCTAGCACATCTCCTAGAGTTGGTGTCATCCTACCACTCCAATGTTTTGATAAAAGAACCTTTCTTGGCTTTTATTTACTTTCGTGCGAGTATTAGTGTAAGTTCATACTCATTAAAGTGGGGGTTAAATTTAGCCGTGTAAATTTTCGACCTTGACAATTTCACACTAGGTTTAGCTCCCCCTTATGTGCTTAGACCTAATTATGCTAATAATTTGTTTGTTTTATTATTGTTTTCGAAAAATCATGATATAATTGGGAATTAAAATTAATTTTTATTTAATGGTAATAAACCCAAAATAGGTCTGGTCTAGGCTACCACCGCCCTTGACTAGCTTATTTTGGCCCAATTTTGAATATGTTATTGTCAGTATTTTATATTTGCAAATTTAAATTCATTTGTCGGTTTTTTACAATTAATTTTACGAAAAATGAAAAATGCATATAAACATAAGTAATTTTCACCATTTGAAACTAGAAGCAATCAACTAGGAAAATTGAATTCCAATTGTGTAGTCAAGAGAAAAATTAGCAACATTTTTTATCAATCAAAATCCATGTTAGCAATGCATCAAGTTTATGAGTAGAATTGTTCATGTTTTGTGAGTACTAGCACTTGCAAGACTTCTTATCAACAAACAAATCTTCCTTGCATGAGATGTGTTTCATGACTCCAGTCCATCAAGGAGATCAGATCTGAGAGGTAAATTGTAACACTTGTTATTTATTGCTTGTTTTTATCCATTTGCCTTTGCTTGATCGAAGGTAAGCACTCTTTACATCATCATAGCCATTGTGGAGGTGGAAACACAAAAATAGGGTTTGACTTAGGCAAGCTCCTATATGGTACAACCCTTTCTCTCCTCTCTTATTTATAGGTGGCAAATCTGAAGTGGATTTGAGAGAAGATTGAAGACCTAGTAGAAATATCAAACATTTAAGCTTCCTATTTTAACAAATTAGGGCAAGAAGAATTATTCATCAACAAATAAAGTTTTGAATTTGAGTTCGGAAGGGAAAAACCTACAAACTGTAACCTATTGAGACTTGTTCACAGATTTAAGAAAGCAATATCTTCCAGTCTAGGGTGCCACTTCCCTTGACCATGCAATTTCAACTCCAATTTGTATGCCAGGTTCCTCTATCTTTGCACTTTGGTTTTTTGTTATTAGTTTTTGTTCATCAGTTTTGTATTTTTTTTTGAAATCACATTAGTTTGTTGTAGGTTCATAGTTGACCTAGTTGTACATTTACAAAATCAAATCAATTCAATTCGTAATCAATCAAATCAACCACAACAAAACACAACAGAGGACCAAAACCTTGATCAATCATTCTGGCTCTTCCACTGAGGATAGTAGCCAAGTGGTCTTGTCTGATCAATTTTGGTTCCTCTCTAATGTAATGTTAGGAAATGTGTGATTTAGACCCTAGATCCCTTTTCCCACATCACAATTTAATGCCAAATTTATCTTACAATATTGTTTATTACTAGTTTCAAATTGTATGTGGGTTTTTGATGGACGTTGAGTGGTTTCTTGGAGGGTATTGTCAATTGTAGTCATACACACAAAAATATACAAATATAAACTTTACTATCAATCTAAAAAATGAGAAAAAATATTAGCAAAAGTGGCCCTCTTAAGAATTTCAAAGCTTTTTAGTGGTTTATGCTAGTCAAGTTGATTACAAGAGGCATGAAAACATTACATGGTCCGTAGATAATTTTGGTCTAAGAAAAGATGTATGTAACTATTGATGGTAAAGGGATCGACTATGCATATTTTAGTGGAATGATTTTTTCAACTAGTTGATGTACTTGTAGTGCATGTATGGATATTTCAATGAAAGTTTTGAAGAATTTAACCATACAAGATATACAATCATTGTTTCTATTTGAAATTGTTTGGAACTCATATTTCTAGTTAGTAAAAATTTGAAATTATTAGATACTTTTTATAATTTCTTACAAAATGTATTCATAGCTTCAAACATTTAACCATCTATCATTTAATATATCAACAAATTCTTGTTTCAAAGTATCTAGAATACATACAATGAATGAGTGAAGCAACATTAATGTGCTATAGTATTTCCATCATGTTTTAATTACCACTTGGTAAATTTCATTTGGTTGTTAGTTTTCAACTAAATGGCAATTGTAGACTGTTGAAGTAGTCACTTGTCTTTGCATCCCTAACATTTATCCAACATACCTTTTCATTAAGCATTTAATCATGCTCTTAAGTTCTTAAAAATACACAAAGTTGTACCTAAATAGGGGAATGTTGTTCTCTTGGTTTTCTCTCTTCTATAATCACAATAATCAATCTCTTACTGATAATAAAGGGATTAGTGAGGAAAAGTTGGATTTTATTGACAAATTAACCAATAGCTAAATGCATAACAAACAATAGTACAACAAATAGTCCAACTCAAAAGGAAATATATAAATAGCAAGTAATTTAGTCCAAACTTCTCATAGAACTTGAATGGAACATAGTATTTATTGCAATCAAAGTGCAAAAATCTATTCACATGAGATCTAGGGATTACCAACAATTCTATATTAGTGTGAAGTGTCACCAATAGGTACAAGTGACCACACTAAATAAAGATGTAGTGATAGGGTATTGATTTATTTTGTACAGTTATGAATTTTAAATATTGACTTAATTTGCCATTAAAACAAGGTTGATAGGATTTTAGAGTTAGATTCAAAATATAGGGTGATGTTGTTTCATGAATGGTCATGATTTTTGGGGACAATTTAACATTAGGAAGATCTATAAAATACTTTATACTATAGGACATATCATGTGCTTTAGCTATCAAGTCAATGTGGAGAACATAATACTCTAATATAATTTTATATTCATTGTATTCTTGCATTTGTATAGTCACTTGCAAAGTAGATTCACATTTAAAAATCTACAAATCTTGTGAAAAATGCAAAGATATTGCTCTTTTATTATGTTGAGGCAAAAAAATACAGCACTTCAAATATATATATATTTTTATAAAAATATTAAAAAAATTGCTAACTTATTTCCACATTGTTGTAGTTTATGGTTTACAAGGTTTGTTGGAGGTGTAGATTAAGGTTTATCACTTTTTTGTTCAATTGACCAAACACATCTAAGGCCCCTATGTCAAATAAATATCATAAATTATAGTTTCTCAAACCAAACTATTAAGGTAGGATCATATTGATTTTTTAAAAATTTATTTCAACCTAATTTGACTCTAATACCAAAATGAGGACTACAAGATACACAAATTAAACACATTACTCAATATATACATGAGCACAATCCTTCTAGGTCAAAAATTGTAATGTCCCTTCTTCAAAATTAGACCTAGACTAAACCCTTCAAACCAATTTGGTAATTCCATTTCAAAATTACAAATGAAGCTATGCCAAATTCAATTTGTAGATTAAATATTCAAAAGTATTTGAATATTTTCAAGACAAGTACAAGGTGAAATTAATAATTAAGAATCACAAAAGGACAAAGGGGTTAAATAATATTACAAAAATGAAATTATAATTAAGTGTATTATCCAAGATGCATTTGAAGAGTGATGACTCTTGGAGAAAATCTATTTAAGAGAGACAAAGCAAGGAGAAGGACAATCAATTGAAAAATATTATTATTTGAGTTTTACTCCTTGTGGATCATGGAACTTCAATTAAATTAACTTGAGGACAAAACCCCTCTAGGTTTAGAATTGGAGGACAAAAATCCACAATTCCTTAGAGTTATTTCACTTAGAGATCACCATTGTACAAATTTGTTTAATCTTCGGTTTGTAATTTAAGTAATGCCCTTTTAAATTATAATTATAAATATTTTGCATTACCGATCACTACTTATATTAACCAGTCCATACAATTGTTATTTGCTTATTTAAGAGTTTTATCATTATTATTATTGCCTAGTTGTTTGAATGAAGATGACTAGAACATATTTTTCAATTGTTTAGTGTTGATTTGAGGTTGTCACAAATCTGATTAAGGGAGTCACATTTGAATAGCAAAAAATATTAAATATTGGTGACTATAATGCATATAACTCATGATATTTTAATCCTAATGGGTTGATTGGTGTCCCTAGTGCATTGCTATAAAAATATCCATAATTTGTTATCTATTTATTTATATCAAAATTGGAGAGCCTTTATATTACAAGGGTGTGGGGGGAAGGGAAAGGCTTGCAAGTGGGACTTAATGTAACAAGAGTATTATTGTATGTTTCTTATCACATAGATAGCAAGCATCCTAGTTGAGCAATTAATACTTGAGGGGGGGAGCAATTCTATTATTTTATTGTTGCTTTCAATTGTATTGGTCAACATTTTATTATATTTTGAAATGTTGGAAGAATTGCACACTTTAGGGAATTAGTCACACATATTTAAAGTGGCATATGCTATTAGTTATTAAGGCAAGGCTTTGTTATCAGGGTGGATAATCATAATTGGTTTGCAACACCATATTTGCATTTGCAATAGGTTACAAAGGTAGTTGCAACATTTAATCACATGATTGGAAGATTTGGTTAATCATTCCAACATCATCGTGAAGAGTTGCACACTTCCAGAAGGGGGTTACCATTTAGTGTAGTTTTTTCATACTTGAAAGTAGAAGATTTGAGGAAAATAATAGTAATCTACAAACGCCAATTTAGGAGCTTTATGAACAACCATTAAATTTTGAATATTAGGAAATAAATTAAATTTGATCATATATTACAAATATTTCATTTGAGATATTACAAAAATCCTATAAATCATCATTTCATTATAAAGCACCATGACATTAGACATAATTGTATTACAAAATCAGCCTTAGTTGAGCACTCTCACTGCTCCAAGCATCACATTTACCTTGAGAATGCTTAAGTGCTTGTTAAATAAGATAATATTTTCAAAACGAAGCTCCAAGAGGCCATCCTTATTAAATATTACCCATCCAATCTCAATTTGGATGAAAGGTGGCATCTTAGCCCACCTTGGCAACCCATATCGACCTCCCTCCATGTCTACCCTCATCCATCTTGAGCTCTACCCTCAGCCTATTTTCTTTCAATGTTGGATTCCTCTTTTATTAGTTGTATTTATTCCTTTCCTGTATTTGTATACCTACCCACATTCTCTTGTTTCCATCCTCGTCTACACAAATTTTCGTAGTCTCATGTTTATGTAGACTTGAGCATATAATCGTTTGCCCTTGCTTTCTTATTGATTTAGATTCACTTGTGCACTTATGCACACTTTTATCTTAGTTTGCATTCACACCATTATACATCATATACTTTTTACTTTTTCATTCTATGTTAATTGAATTGTTTTATCCCATCATCTTATTCACATCATTTTCTTTTGTTCTTTTTTCTCCTATATTAATATATGGATATGCCTATGGTGATATATATGCATGTGCATCCATTCATTTGTATTTTTTCATACACCTAATACACACACACACACACACACACACGTGTGTGTATATATACATACACATATATACATGCATATATATACAAACACACACATATGCATGACATAGTTGTATCTAGGTCCACAAGAAATCCCAAATCACTCAAAAAACATTTTGTTGTTTTATTTTCAGTTTTGGTTTGTTTTTACTATTTTTGACATCTTGCTATAGTAGGGAGCTTCTAGTTTGGTCAAATATGCGAAAATGAAGATTTTGCTTGAAGGTAACCCCTATTTCAGCTGCAATTTCATTGAAAAAATTAAATTTAAAAATCCATGAAGGTTGGAGCCAAACCATTTTATAGGCATGTTCTTGATTATATTTCACTCAATGTGGCAACTTTCATGACTAGTTGGGAGAAATCAAAAAATATTTTTTTTTGTTGACAATTTATTGAAATTGTTAATTCAAGAATTTTGTAAAAGCTGGAATAAAATGATTTTACAGGAAACTTCATGAGATTGTTTCATGCAATATAACCAATTTTCAGGTGAAACTATTTTTTTGTGCCTTTCCAACTAATATTGATCTATTGAAAAATAATTTAAAAAAATCATAACAAAATAGAATAGAAGATGAAGCACTAATTTTTGGAGAAGTTTAAAAAAAATAGAAGAAAACCCAACACAACTGTGAAGGAAAAGGGTGTGGCACTTTAAAAACTCTTCATAATTTTTTATTTAGCAAATTTTGAAGACCCTTTGGCTGCGTATAAATCTTTTCTTTCTTGATGTTGACAAAGGAAAGGAAAGAGCACGTGGGATATTTGAAGTGAAAAGAAGGCATATGGGAAGAAGGGGAAGTGAACAGAGTAGGGAAAAGAGAGAAAAAGAGCTGCTGTGAGTTGTAGAGCATGGCAATGCGCTGTTTTGAAAATTGAATTTCTTTGGGAAGAATAAAATATAGAAGATATATTTGTAAATACATATCAACAAATAAAGAATTGGATTTTTTCTTGGTAATTAGAAGTAGTTTGGTTGGAAGAATTAAAATTTAATTAAATTGTATTTGTATTTCTGATGTGAACTGCTTGATTCAAAAGTTTGATAAAAAATTTTGAATTTTGTTTGCATATATATGTGTGTGTGTGTGCATACATACATACATACATACACAGACATACATACATATATACATACATACATACATACCTACACATACACATACTGATGAGGGCGCAACTCGAGACTTAGAAAATAACCCACAAACAAGAGAATAATTTTATTATTAAAAAATGGAGCTTCTTACATGTAGAGGATCTCAAATCCCCAAGTTCTACAACACATGCAAGCTACAGGAAAGCTACAGAATAACCCTTTCGCAATATGCGAGTTTGTCCCCAAAAAGTTACCCAAAAATTAGAAACCCGCCCATAAATAGAGCTCCTCATTAGTTTGGAGCCAAAACAACATTCAAATTTGAGTTTAGGAGGTTTGGCGCCGAAAATTTACAACATGAAGTTCAAATTTCAAAAGAGCATTTGCAATTGTATCTTCTAGAAAGTGCGCCAACTTCCCGGGGCCATAACTTTTGATCCGGGACTCCGATTCGCGAACCGTTTGAACCGTTGGAAAGGTCTCGAAGTCAATAACGCGCTTGAAATTATTACGCCAATTTCAACAAGTTTTGGGGCTGTTCCGGGAACTCTAAGTGCCTTAAATTTAACTCGGAAGATTTTCAGGTGCAAATCTGGGAAACTAAAACTGCAATATCTTTCAACCCAGGAACAGAAAATAAAAACCATAAATTAGAATTTCATTATGGCGAAAAGGGTATCCAAAAATGTAAAAAAAATCTAAAACGAGAAACTTGAAATT